>JTDE01000002.1:574732-597519 GCA_014338405.1 Paragonimus skrjabini miyazakii
TGATAAGAAAGGAAGTTTAGTCCATTAATAATTTTTAAAAAAGGAAGAAGTTGGTCCAGTTACAAGTTTGATGAAAATGGCGTGCGATCCATATCGGTAGTTTCCAAACGTTATTAGTTTTGCCTCTACTTGTTTTACTAAAAGTAGCACCGTTGACTACCCATTTGATGGAAAATATGTAGGAGTTAAATCCACAGTAGTAGCAAATGAACTACAACAAGAGGATCAAACATATGGTTTCTTAGGTATTTTAAAAGTTACCACAATAAACAAGTTTGAAACTATCAAAGCAACTGTTCACCAACTGACTGAACGTCTTCGAAGAGAAACCTTAGTTTCCAATAGTTGTGCTTAAGAAGCCACTTCTACTCCGTTCTTCCATTTCATCTATGATAATCTCTCCTTCAAGTTCTTCATCGCTCACTTTGAGAAACAGTATTTGATTTCTCATCAGTAGTGACGACATTCATCGAATCATAAATCGTTTTTCAGTTATCCTAACGTTTGTATTCAAATAACTGTTACTATTCAGAAACAATTATCCTGATGTCACCACTGTACGCAAGCACCGTTTCTAAATAATCACACAAAGTTGAACGACTGCTGAAGAGTATTTTCGTTATCTCACATCACTTTTCTGACACGAATAATGCCAAACAATGATATGGTCTCCTTTAGGATCCCAGTTTCAGATGTGTATAACCTCGTCTTTTTTACAGAAAACAATAAGCGACGAGAAGCTAGTAGGTAAACACATTTTATTCCGCATAACTAGGCGTGGTATTGCCCTTTCGTAATTTGCAGATAGATATATTGTACTTTTCAGAAGAGTAACGCAACCTTTCCCGTAACAAATTTGAATAAAAAAGTCAAAAACAGTGTTTCGCACAATGTATCTCTCGTCACAAGGAACCAGCGTCAGCAATCGCCCGACACCTGTTGATTTGTCGACCCCAACTGAATCTGGAGAAGGCGTTTCAGATACGTTACGCAAAAAAAGTCCAAGGTTTCTCCGGTTCGCGGAGGCGGTAGCAATTAGCGAATGAAAGACTTGTTTGTCAGTACCAGCTTTCCCTGGTAATTGATGTGTATGGATATGTGTGTGTTTGTGTGGTTGTTGAATTTGTTGTTCAACTTCACAATGTCCGTTGACCTTTGCTGTATAAACCCATAGAGTGCAGTTTATGCCTGATGAAATGCAGTCAAACAGATACATCGTGCAAAAAAGGCTGTTTCTGATTCTCTGTTTATATTGTACTTTGTTTATCCGACCGTAGCTCACCTTTGCACATTCCAGACCATCCTTTGAAATGTATAGTGATCCCAAACATTTTTGTTGACGATCGTCTGAAGTGCAGAGTAACACTTTAAGTGTCCGTATTGGTTGTTGCTGTTGGTCCAATAGTGGACTTGAAACGATTACTTCCAATTTAGCAAGCACCATTTTAACTTAGACATATAGTGTTTGTGCTCCTACCAAAAACAGGTACACCTTACACTCGATCCAAGGTCAAGCACGAAAGAGAACTTCTGAAAGAAAATTTAACCTACTAATTCACATAATTTCATGTTTATTCATAGGTCAAACTAAGTTTTATGTTGTGGGTCTACCACGTGCATATTACAGACGGGCTCAACGTTCGACTCTACCAGGCACTTTGAAGGGTGTCCAGTGCTTAAATTAACCTTAAAAGACATGTTGATCAAACCGCATGTTATTCGAATCGACTGATTTATAAAGTTTTCTGGAGATTTCAATATATAGTGACAACTGTATTTTGTTTAATAAGAAGGCAGTGGAAACAATGCTGAAATCTGATTATCTGCCCTACAATAAGGTGTAGGTTAAGCTTTGTTAAGTAACTTATTAAACCAGAAACGCAGGCATATTTCTGATTCTGGTAAAAGTTTATTCTGCCGAAACATGTTGTAATCAGCCAACTGAATATCTCCCAGTTGAAAAGTTGTATGAAACTTCTTTGGATGCTGCATCTGTACAATAGTAAACAGGAGATATAAATGTGCAGTTACCATTCGACTTGCCGTATTCCGAATGATAGAAAATACATTTAAAAGTAACAAATTCTAAAAGTGTGAATAGCTGAATTGTGAATATAATAGTTTTTGAAGTAAAATCTCACAAGTAACTTAGGGCCGTAGTTGCTCCACTAAACCAACGGTTCTTAATGATTAGCTTCTACAAGGACGAAGTAACAACCATACCGTCATCTCTTGTCGAGTTAGTAAGTTGTTATCAAGAGCTTCTGGGCCTTTTTCGCCCATCAGCTTTTATAACTTCCTATTTTGCAGCATTTTTGGCGTCCACTTTAATGAAACTCGTTATTCTTGAATGTTTTTTACAGTTTACTGGGAGTTCCGATATATGGATAACATCAAATTCAACACTACCCACATTTGATTGCATATTCGGCATTCAGGTGAAGCTTTTGGCTGACCCACTTCCAAAGGAAGCGCTGGACACGAGGTTCATTCTTATCAGAGCTCATTATTATTGCATATTCCCCTCCGGACCGGCATGTGTCCTCGAACCCTGGTGTTTGGGATATCAGTGTGGTAACCGCAACGCCAGTAACCCCACCTTAACTATGATCGAATGATCATGTCCAAACGTGCAACAACGGGTGTGTACAAATACTGTTGAACTTGCCCGATAATTTCGCAGTACACATAATACAAACTGTGCGACTTCAGCTTTGGAATGTAGAAAATCAGCCACTCTTATCATTTAAAGTCCTTGTCAGTGGGGTCGTAAGCAGTATGGACTGACAGCTAGTAGCTGACCCTCAAAGAATATCGATGTGTAACTGTGGGTTGACAACACCTGTTTACACACCATTGGTGCACTAGATAATGGCGTTGCTGATTTAGCGCACCAAGGGTTTGGGTCACAAAACCGAAGTCGGTATTTTATTTCCCTTCTCGGCTACGTTAAGCTAATGTGCGCATACGAGGACGGCAACAATAAAAAACCTCAAGTTACCGACAATATACATGTAGAACCACAAAAAGCCAGGGTGGATTTTCAAATGTTGAATATAATGTAGACTCATTGGGACGTCACCACAAGTCTTGCAGCTTCGGGGAAATTTTCCGCCCTTCCTGTGAATCAAACGTGCAGCATTAGTAAGATGGTCAGTGTTATCAACGGTTGTCTTAAGTTATCCTCATCCAGAAAATTCTCCGTACGCAAATGGTGACCTATGGTAGAATGCCAAAAACCAGAACGTGATTGCTAAAGAAAATGTTTTCGGAAATCTGGAACACGTTTTTATCAATGACTATATATACAATTGGACAGGTATTTGGAGGTTTTTAGAAAGATTTCCTAATAGTTAAGTCATACAACCGGTCATGTGGCTAATTCTCCAACGTACTGTGGCTTCGTAGTGACTGACGTGTAGTGCCGATCTCAATGATACTGAAATTACGTGTGAATTATTAAATCATAAAATAACCAGTGATGAACATAGGGTAGAACCAAAATTACCTTGAACTCAGTATAAAGTAATCTACATCCCAAATCACCAACTATCTTTGTCGAAATGGTATTCCAACAGCAAAAACAAAGAACACTTTTCAGTCCACTACTATGTTCGATCGAATCAAAGTGAGCAAGAAGTAGGGAGTGAATTGAGGATTGTGTCTATGACCACTCGCTTGAGCTATACGAATACATCTTTGCCGTCACTGTTGCAATATTTATTAAGTTGTAACTCGTACGAGCGAAATTTTTAACTGATTGGGTTTATTCAGCTCCTCTCGTGCTTCAGTGGAGTTCTAGCCGGCTACTTAACTCTGGAAACTGTTGAAGCAAAGAGTGTGTAGTGATCCAGTTCTGTGGAATCAGTAAACAGGAGTTCTCCCTCCCCCGCGCCCTTTTCCAAGTCCGCGTTGTTAAGCCTAGTAGACCGTGAGGTACCTACAGGACAAGCGGGAATAATAGTTACTCACGTTATCAGCTTGTCTGTGTTGACTTACGATAACCTGACTGGTTCGGTGTTTACAGTGGTGTGGTCATCGTTTTTCTTTTTTCATTTTTTTGAGGAAACAAGCACTAGCACGAGGATTCATATAATTCCGAACAATATTTCTACAGTGCAGACATGTCAAGACACACAAAACTCAGGACAGTTTGAGTGTGAAAGTAGGCAACCGCTGGTACCTATTCTGTTTAACCGAGCCGTTGTATGTGCTAACTTGATAAAGCTTGCATAAGCAGATAGAGGGATATGAGTTGTATATTATTACGTGTTTACACAGGCAATAACTTAAAAGGGTATGAGAAGGTAGATATAAAAATTAGCTTTTTATTATTTCCAATTAAACACCATTCATTCGATTGAGCGTAGCTATTGCATTCCTATAGACTTTCCAGTCAGCCCCCGTCAAAAATAAACACTAGACTCCAGTTTCGATCTTGTTAGAGCTTGTGAGTAGTGTATTTCCTCGTCACGACCAAGGCTATAACTCCGGTCACGTCTTCATCAGGCAACCGTGTTGACCACTGCTTCCTTGATATGTGATGATTAAGTCGTGCTTAATATGAGGCTCGTTTTATTTGTTTGTGACTAAGGCTGAGTAAACAGCAACTCAATATAAAATATATTGGCATATAAGTGAACGCAATCAAATGTAGGCAAATGTACTTGTGCTTTATTGTAAACGCCATTCAAAAAAGGGAAACTCTAGTGTGCTTTATTGTACATACGAGTTTGTGCCGTTCTCTCTCAAAAACATTTTATTCGAGGGTAAAAGAAGCCAAATTAACAGACACGAATGTTTGCAACTGCACGGTGCCCTGGCAGAAGAAGTCTTTTTCATGTCGCCAGGGATTCTAGATGCGGAACATTTCTCATCGACGGACAGGGTAAGATGGATTTCCGCCTGCTCACTAGTGTTGACTGTAGCTTATTTGTTTCAACTGGCAATAAGATTATCGTTTTCTCTGTTGAGGGTACTATATGCATCGATGTATGGTGGTTTAGGTACTTGATACAAGCAGATCATGTGTTCAAGCGCACACTTGCAAGGAAACATCTTCTCATACGTCTATCTGATAGCCTACATCAGATCTGAATCCTCTTTGACAGTATTAACGGAATTAACGGAAATGTTTTTATCCACGGTGGATTTGTGTGTGCATTAAGAGTAACTTTTAACTGGTAATAAATCCATTTGAGTAGCCCTTTTGCCGTTGGATGGTAAGACGTAGTGTAAATAAGATTACGAAATTGACTGGTTGGATGGACCGCGAAATCTTTCAGATTGTGGTATACGATCATGGTTTACTGTGGGCCCTAGAAAACGTTCAACAGCAAGCTAATCGAAACGTTTATGTCTGAATGAGGTAAGTCAGACAATGTAGCGGAAAATGTGGAGATAACAAGAAGCATATGTCTTGATATCTGTTAAAGAAGATTGTCCCGCTTGAAGATGTCAAGCGATATTGCAAAAGGTTACGTCTGATGAAGATGGTCGAATTTTTGGGTAAGTGACCTATGTGGCAGCCATATCTGCCAATCCAATGAGGTTGCAGGCAATATGCACTAAGGTTGTGAAGGCGTCAAAACGCGTCCGGGTCATCGGTTTTGGTGTCTAAAGCAAATCGTAGATCTTTTTTCAAACGGAGAAATACATAGTTTACATGCATGCGTTTACGTGGATTATTCTCGTCGGATAGATTGGTGACAAAAGACAGACTAATTATGCTTGATAAGTGCAAACCGCAAAGCCTCTGCTCTCTTCCGTATAAGAAAAAGATGGATTTAAATAGTAGCTATACTGTCAACAGGTTAAACTGTTTCCTAAACTTCTTGGAAGAAGTCTCAAAATATGAATGACATTTATCCCGATATACGAGGTTTTTCGATAACCTTGGTATCCTAACTACCATATCATGATTTACAGCATCGCAAGGTGGGTCGGGTGCATCATAAAGGAGAGGAGATGCTGCTCTCAAAGGATGCTACCCTCGTTCATCCCTCCGCCATATACTCTAATTTGAATAGTGTTATGTGTCGTGTTGCTTCACCTTAAGCTTGCGACTACAACTTTTACATTACCCTAAATGTCCATAAATGTAAACATATTGACCATCAATAGAAAGAGCAAAGGCTTTATGTAACCATCAGCTGCCTCAACTTGTCTATACTTCAGTGCATTGCGTCGCCAGTACTTTTTATCTAAAATATTCTAACATTTCGCAAAAGCCAACTGATGTACTCAAATATCAACACATTACGTGACGTTCACAATTTAAGCAGACTTAAACCAGCCTTCTTGAGCTATTTGCTCTTACGATTATTCAATAATCTGTCATGTGATTTACGCAAGAACACGAAAGCCTTATTTAAGGTACCAACTTCAAGCAGAAAAAATTCGAAGTTATCAGAGAACGATGTAGGAAACAAGCCGTTCTATGATGACTCGTCATCAGACAGGATGTTTGACGGTTATATGAAATCGTTTAGTCACGGCGGTCAAAGCAAATAACAAGTTCAATTGGGATAAAGCAAGTCATAGATAAAAATGTGGACTACGTTTTGTTACAATTACAGTACAGTTATGACACAAATGGAAACGTAGCAGTTTGATCCCGTGGAATTAGTTACATGGATCGCACGACTAGACAATCATCTGAACGCATTCGGGAGCACCATCCCGTCTGAATCAATACCTGAGTCAGCAAGACAATCACGAAAGCAATCTTGCCACAATTAGTCGAATTGTGCTATACCGCCAACCTAGTCTCTTCTTTTTGTCCGACTTACCTGATCAGGGACATTCAATCGAATATCGTAATATGCCGAATTCTGACCACAGCTGAAGCCCACTACCTATATTATGGTCGACCAAACTGCTTCACTCCCGACTACGCAACTGTAACAAAACACTGTTTCCATATTTACCTGTGACGTGATTGATTTTTCCTGACACTTTGGCGTGGTAATCAGGCTTGTGTGCTGTTCTGGTCCGGCGGGCTATGCTGACTAGAACTTCGGTTCTTAAAGATTCAGTCATGTCTGACTGGTCTTAGGGGAGCATTCAGACAGAAAGACAGATGCATTCAATGTGGTTGGTGCCAGTATGTTGTGTTTTGGTTCTGCTTGATGTTTCTTTAACCCGTTCTGGCTTTGAATGTGTGACTTGTTCTTCCCTTTGCTAATCGGCTGATAGTTGGGCACGAATAGGCAACCTGCGTGGAGGTCATCGGGCCCTACGGCGTTGGTTCAGCCAACGAGAATGGTGACCACCAGCTCTACCTGTGTGTTACGCACGAGCTGGCTATCACAAACACCCGATTCCAGCTACATGCGAGTGATATTACGACGTGAACTCATCCACGAAGCGGTCGCCACCACTTGCTTGGTTACGTGAATGTGTGACAATGCAACATTCATGAAGTGCTTATTGCGCGGGTAATGCGTGAGGCTGAATGTAGCACCGACTATAAGCTGGTCAGGACCAAATTGTTTATCCATGTTTGCATGCCTGTTCACTGTAGATTATTCGGACAAAAGTAGACACTCGATGTCAAGCGATTGCAGGGCTGCAAGACAAGGGGTTCCTCCCAACGTGCAGTTGCCGCTCATTTGCAAGACTCTCTTCTATCCCTCACCTCGGAGTGTATGTGGCAACAGCTGACAGGATAGATCACATCAGCAACCACCGAGGCGATCTGTATCGAACACCAGAAACGTGCGAACTAATTTGACAACAACAGCGTCAACTGGCACAACGTGTTCGCGGAATCAACTGGTACAGAAAGCAAGTTGGGCTGAAGCAGGGCTACGCTCATCGCCGACAATAAAAGAAGTTCAACAATCCACTTAAGGTGGTTTTGATATATCCGTGCAATCTACTGTGTGACTTGAAAACCAGTCCTAAGTGCACCCAGACATAGGACATCATGGAAATCGGGTGCAACCATTTTGGTGGCCTACGAAATCGCCCTGCTACTTTCAGTTGGAAGACCGTGGACAGCCTGCCACAATAGGCCATCAAATCTGTAATAACCCTTGCCTCGGATTTGACAGAGGTGCAAAGAGCGACTGGCAATTCTGCAATGGAAAGGCTGCAGGCAAAAATGTATTGCCAGTTGCAATTCTAAAGACTAGCGGACCAGCGTCGGAATGCTCTTGGCTCCAGTTTGTTCAATTCATCAGGGAGCAGAAAGAGATGCCACGAGATTTCAGGAATGGTCCTATCGTATCGTTGTTTAAAGGTATGGATAGTGTATGATGTCTCGACAGCTATCGGGACATCAGTTTTCTGAACTGCGCTAGCAAGTCGCTTACAACAATCCTTCTGAACCGACCGAATGCCGACATGCAGCAATGTGGATTCTGGACAAACCACAGTACGACCTTTCTGGCATCTGCCGTTCGAGATCTTCAAGAGACGTGCCGAGACAGCAACCGGCCCTGCATGCTCTCTTCGTGGACTCCACTAAGGCTTATTATCTCATGAACCGCGAGGCGCTGTGGACGGTGCTTGGTAAGTTTGTGTATACAGGTAAGTTCGTCAATTTAATTGAAATGTCACATGTAAGCATGAACACGAAAGTACAACTGTATGTATCGAATTCTGTTGATTTTGACATTGTCACTGGCGTGAAGCGGCGTTATGTGTTGCTCAAGTCCTATTTGTTTTATATCTGGTCGTCATGCTACCAGTTGCTCTACAGGATTCCGCGGAAGACGGTGTTTAGGTTGAGTGCCGGACGTATGGGCGTTTACTTAATATTCTACGTTGCGGCGCCCCAACCTGGCTGCATACCTCGACGATGCATATCCTTCTTTCCGCTGATGACAACGCGCTGTTTGTACATGGTGGAGACGGACTTCAACGATTGGTCACAGTTTTCACGACCACAAAATGCAAGTCTGGAGTAGACATCAACAAAGGTGAAACATTCTCTTCATTTCAGCCTTCTCCCAGCGGTGGTGTTGTTCATGCACCTGCACCTGAAATTCACATCAATGGAGACGTTGTCGTCAGCTGTGCAGATTTCTACTGCGTAGGTAGCAATTTGTTCACAGACTGGTTCGCGGATGGTAAGTTACGAGCTCGCGCGGTAAAGACTAAGGTTGCTTTCGTACACCTTGAATGACGTGTCTTGATGATCCACAACCTGAAGATGGCTACTAAGCAATGTGTCTGTCGTTCAGTGGTGCTGTCCATACTGTTATACGGCAGTGAAACTTGGACAATGTATCCGTGAAACGTGTGTTACTTCAGCTGTTTCCATTCACAGTGTCTTGGGTACTATATGGTCAGACGTGCTTCCGAACACTGAGGTACTGCGGCGGTTGGACATGGACGAGAATGAGGTCGTGCTGAGGCTCATTTGTGTTTCTTGGTCAGGTCACGTCTGTCGGATGGATTATGACCAAAGCGGCTGCTGTACGGACATCTGAAATCAGGTAGGCAAAATCCTGGTGGTCAAAAACTGAGACACCCGAATGTTAGTCAGAGAAGTCTTCCGCGTCGTAACACTGATTTTAGATGTTGGGAAGACTTGGCGTTGAACCGGATGGTGTGGAGAAATGTGATCCGGAGGGGCGTTTGAAAATTCAACGAGCAATAATGGCGCGGTTGCAAACGAGAACGTGCGGTATGCAAGGGTATCACCGAGGTCATAGGTCGTGTTGGCATGACCATATGGTATTGCGATGTGTGCGGTCGCGAATGCGCCGGCCGCCTCGGATTATCAGATCATTAACTTACTTATAATACACCATCAGCAAGGAAACAACCAGTGTGTTAAGCTGAATTAGGTTATATCAGTTAATTCCACTTTTCCCTGCTGACATCAACCAATGAATATTCTTTTTCCGACCCTTAGGTGTGCGTGGTATTCTACCTTTCATTTTCATCAGCTTTGTTGTTGTACAATGTGATGAATGTTTTGTCTGTTCTCTTTCAGTCCAACGTTGAACTTTCTCCTTCCTACTTATCCTCTCTGGAGTGCACGAACATGTACTCCTACATTGAATTATTTCTCGCACCATACTTTCGATATTTTTCTTCCCCGTTTACATCTTACGGTTAAAACTTCCCTCTGTTTGGTTCTCGAGAGATAGGAGATAATGTTCCATGCTAGCCTATCAGTTGGCTAATCAGCATTGGCCGGTTGGAAACAAAGGCTTTACCTACTGGTTTTATTCCTTCGGATTTACATTGGATACGTAGTGTGTGAGTGAATCCACGAGTAGTGCGGCGTAAGCCACTTGTGATGCTGGATAACCATAGGTATATTTTGGCTTGGGTCACTGTGACAGGCTAATCCGAACCGGATGTCGCAAGCCAAGTTCGACCCCAATTGAACTTATTATATGTTTTGATCGCTTCGTTCTGATAACACTGTTGTGTATAAAAGTTCTGTATCTGACTTGATGACGAATACTAAAATACCAGGTTCTTCGCTAAGCCCTTTTTCTGTTGATTGTTCTGGGGAATTTAATCATTTCATTCTAATTTTGGCACATGTCGTAAACACATCGTAGCTTACCTTGTCTGCACTCGACCGATTTGCAGCCAGTATTTGTGAACAACTTGCTCACAAATGGGATTAGTTTAGAGGTGATTGAAAGTAAACGGATACGGGTATTTTAACGGAGTTTAGAACTACGCTGTATGCAGCAAGGGAATTGTCATTTGTCGTCTGGCATTCGAGAACGTGCGCTGCTCCGGCAAAACTACGTTGAAGTGATAATGTGAACACGTGATTTCAGGTTATTGATTTTATAAAGGGCTGTGAGATATGCATTTTTTTAACGATGTCACCAGAGTGTGATCGGCGAGGAGCTCAACGGTTCTGCTGTTACTTTAAGCAAAGCGATGACTTGCCATGACAAGCGACGGATGCAGTAACACCATAAAAATATCGTCAGAATGCTGAAGTGTATCAATAAACATCATGTGATTAGTAGACTTAGACGATTCTGAATCAACTCAGCTAACTGTTTTGAACCGAATTCCAAAAAAGCATTGTTTTGCATATCTTTGAGGATCAGAGAAAACCAACTGAATGGTAGTGGGAGTGCTTCTGGTCTTATACGTCGAATGTGGAGCGCCTCAGCTGTTGCTTGGAAATTGTGAAGGTGGCCAACAATTATCGATAATTGTTCCATAAAAGATCTTACGCATAGGAAAAATATCATAATCATATGTGAACGCTCAACCACCTTCGCTTGTGAGTAATGATCAGGTTGCCCGATCGTCTCGATAGGAGACACAGCTACTGTCTGTTAACTCCAATCGATAACCCCGCGATTAGAACTTCTTAGACAGGTCGAAATGCGCGATCTCATTGAACCTGCTAGGGGATATTTGTTCATTACTCACAAACGAAAGTGGTTGAACGTTCACATATGATAATTCGGTCGTGCCTAACGTGAGGTCAATGCCGCAGTGGTAAACACGGTTGCCTCACGAACAGAATGTCCTTGGTTCAAGTCCCGGCAGTGGCGATGATATGCACTACTGACGAGCTCTAATGAGAGCGAAACTCGAGTCTAGTGCTTCCTTTTGAAAGGGGCCGACTGGATAGTCTATGGGAATGCGACAATTGCGATCAATTGTGGGTGATGTTCAACTTGAAATTAACCAAATCCCCGACTATTCATTAGGAATGTACAATTGTTACGGAATTTCAAGGCTGTTACTACTTTCAGCACGTTTTTATGTATTTATTCTAAGGTCACCCACAGCACAACTGAAACGTTCATGTGCCATTTAATTTTTAAAGCTCGAGAAGGTCATGTTATAGAATGATTCTTATTGCAAATGACCCCCGTATTCCAGAGTATAGCATTGAACTGTTGTATCTGGCTGGAAGGCAAAGTCTTCTCTAAGATGCCAACACAACCAAGGTGACATGAGGTGTTGATCTCCATCAAAACTATCAGTGTACAATCTAGTGTACATGAATTTACAACTTCCGTTGGCATCGATTTCGGTGTAGTACAATAAATAGTCCACAAAGAACCTACTAGACCCAAAGGTCAAAACAGCAATAAGACAAACGTTGCGGGATGTCAACATTTCGATTTATCTCATCAGCCGCATACTGAATACATACAGAATATATAACAAAAGCGCATGGCAACAGTAGTTGAACAAAGTGAATTTTTGGGTCAAAAGGCCGCCACCAGGGGAGGTGGACGGTGCGAACCATCATTTTTTGCGTGCACAACACTGGCTTTCTATGTTTGATCAGCACAGCTTCACCGATGGCCAGAATATTGGGGTTTGGGTACCGTAGCAACACAGTGAACGACCTGGTTGAGTCGACATTGTGACCTGTCTGTAGGATGCGCTTCTCAATTAACGATGCCGGCTTTCGCGTTCTGTTGCTCCTTTGACTGCCTGTTCGCTCAGCAGACTGAATCAACCATTTTGGGAGGTGTTCAGCCATACATTGACGCAAGCACCGGTCCGTTCTGCCAAAATAGCTGTCATTGCAACTGCGAGTGAACTGATAAACGACATGTGAGACAAAATAGTTAGGTGTGTCACGTCTAGCGTTTCCATAACTAACTCCCCGAGTTGATGATAAGAGGCACAATTCAGCTGCAGGGTATGTGCGATTCACAGCTGACTGAAGCTGATGAAGCAGTATAGTGGACAAATAGTCTCCTAAAACACATACGTCATGCTCATCATTTTCCTAAACCTGCCGTATCATACTGCTACAGTAAAAATGATCGTATGTAGATTTTAGAAATAATTCTTGTGTGAAGGATTCAAACAACGATGCGCCTGTATTCGATTTTGTTACCTTGTTCGGGGACTGAAAAGGTCAGGTATCGCTGTAAACAGTTTTGTCATTTCATTTCGACTCCTAATGAATGTCAGTGAAACAGACGATCAAGGTTTATACTGTAACTCACCTGATAACATTTACTGTACGGCTACATAGTTGCGTGTACAATGTCTGTCAGAAGATCATTACTATGACATTAATTCGTTTGACTTCGGAAGGCAATTTATCTTCATCGCAATTTATCATCATGACGTACATTTTGGCTCTGAAGAACAAGTTCTCCGGTATTTTTCCCGTTATTACATAGTTCGAAGTGCATTATGAGCCTAGAATTAATTTGTTTCCTGGGGTTCTTCAACATTATATTTCCTGAACTATCTGGCAAACAAATCCGGAATATCTGGTCATAACGACAAATTAATTCATTGTTAAGGCTGATGAACTGTATCTTAAAACAGCAGCTCTGAAATTTAAATTTCTTTCATGAGTCATACAGATATGGTCATGTGTTGGTCACATACGTCTGATTTTACTATCCACACAACTAGACCTCCAGACACATGCTAATTTTCCAATGAAAGAACCATAGTTACAATTAACATCCGGTATATATTCAGGATATACTACTAATCACAGTGCGAAGGCAGAAGGTAAAATTTTGTAGTAGGACGATAGCTCTTTTGATGCAGACTTTTTGTGTTCTCTATTCTTAAAAATTCAATAAACACCATAGATCTGTGCGCACGGTTGGCCAACAAAGCAAGGATAGTGAAGTCTCCAGAGACTGATCAGCTTAGCCTTTCAGCAATGAACATAAGGACAAATTTTCAAGTGACTACTTTTCATGTCAAGTATGATCAAATTAAGGTTGAAAGAACCACGACATAGTTGTACGGTTGTATGTACGACAGACTGCACAGATTATGTATAAGTAGCGAAATTCGACTAGAGTCAACGTTTGTGCGTGTGTGTTAATGGGAATATGTTGGAAATTTCGCGCGCTAATCATTTTACTTTCCCACACATACGATAATGTGTCCCTGAAACGAAAGCGAAATGAGGAAACCAGAAGCAAAGTGAGTCCGGGCTAACGTAAATAAGCAAACGTTGCGGCAATTGGACAGGCTGCCGGCTGTGCACACATTCAGTATACTGCTTTACATAGTAGATGGTCTATTTGACACTGATCCGCATAACGCTTTTTCGGGACACAAGCTAAATTATGCAGTTCGTTACCCCCAGGGTTTCTATTGGAGGTCTAATCTCTCGTACGTCCAGCAAACGTGTCGACAAATCAACGACAGTAATCCGCTCAGAAGTTACAGCAACATAATATAATTTAGAAATGTGCTAAATTCTCTGCTGCCAATACGAAATAAAATACTATCTGCTTTGAAATGTGTGAAATTGTCTGCATTGCAATTAATCTTGAAATCATGTCAGTTAACCAAAGTAAATGTTTGATTAAACGCTGTTCCGAAATCGTTCCTTGCTAACTAGTATACGCTAACCATATAGGCAACAAACTACAAGCTAGAAAGTCCCATAACAGGGGTAAGAATTCAGGTGTTAGGTTGTGCAAAAAATTACTTGGCCAAATAGAAGTATACTATGTCTATTAAATCTGGTTATAAAAGTGTGAAATTTAAAATCGTTTTCGATAATGAAAGCAACATAACAAATCCTCGAATGCTTCGATACATTAATTTGTTGACAATTTCTAGAAAAGCAGAAAATTGTATTTTAAAAATTGTAAAATTGTAAAATTGTATTTTAAAATATCATCACAAGTAAAGCTTCCCAATAGGAAACCATTCTGTCGTAATGTTCATTCCAACACAACAACAATCGTCTGACATTTAATCTCTACTGAACAAACTAAACGAAATTTCACTGTTACCTTGGCCTATCTACCTACATTGTGATCCATAACAGTAGACATATAAAGTGTTCCATTGCAATGTCGGTTTCTTTACGGTTACAATATCCGTGGAAACATTTGTCCACTGGAATTGTCATCATAACATCATACCTCGTTTAACCACTAAATTATTCTACGATTGTTTCGAACAGTGGGGACAATTTAAGCCAAATTTGTACATGCTTTGCTTATCAGCAGCCGATTACAAATATGGTTTGTTTTTTGAACAAGATTAATAGATAGCCCACCCATAAATACCCAGGGTGCCTAAGATCCGTGGGGTTTTTCTTTCTGTAAAGTATTAGGTTTTCTATTCACGTGAGTAGTGAATCAACGGTTCTAGCAGTAAACCTAAACCAATCTTCCGATCAGGATATCTACCAAGCTGATAATATGGGCAGTGTACCTGTATCCGTTGCCACACATATTGATGACTCAAGCTTTGCTGTGCTATTGAGTCCAATAAAGCGAACATCAGTCGTATAAAGTAATTTGCACATTCAATAATCTGTCACAAAATTATTAGTAAATTCTAGCAAGCGACAGAGTCCGATAAATCTTATGATACTGTTTTGCCTGCGGAAATATCGTTTTAATGGAATTTGTCTTCTGAATAATCCTTTCTATTTCGCCAGAATTCTTCAGAAGATACGGATGATTGTACTTGAACATTAGTTTAATTTGATTTTTGATAAAAAACCAGAACTGACGTTTGCACTAGAAGGCTTCATGAGATATGCATTACTTAAACCCTACAAATCACAAACGTTTGTTTCGTAGTTTTTGACTAGATTGCTCGTCCAAGTGGTTAGAATTACGAATTTAATTGAATGATACTTAAAAGTTGAACATATGTTACCAAGCTAAATGCTCAAAAATCAAAGTTCTATTCCGTATCTTGTTTTTGCACCTATAGAAAAGATACCTGGTTCAAGGTCATTCGTGGTTGAGCATGATGACTGTTTGACTTCCGATTGTTAAAATGAATACTTTTTTCGCACCTTAAATTGATGGTTTAGACATTCGTTTGCTCGCTGAGCTTGGCATCAAGGTTGCAGACGTTTGAACATCAAACAGGGTGAGATCGTCAGTGCACAACTGTTTCATCTTACAGAATTTTGCATTGAACTCTCCACATTTAGACGACTAAGTACTGATGATGTCACTTCGTTTGATCATGAAACGTTTGCAACCTAAATGACAAGCTTGGAAAACAAGTGAATATCTCAAACGCGTGAGCGTATTACACTTCGTGGTATAAATCTGTTATAACGATCAATACTGAAAGTTGAGTGTACAGGCAAAATGTATTGATATTGCCGATACATATCTGTTTTTTACATTCTATAAGTAAAATTCATTTCTATATTATTTTCATTCGGGAACCTGTTATCCAAAGTGAGGCGGTGCTGTTCAGTGAGACACTAAACAATGCGTTTAGTCCATTTGTTTCCTCCTAACCCATGAGAATATCATATGCGTTCAACAGTTTATATTCCCTGAGGGTAACGTCCAAGATTTAGCAGCCTGCGGAATCACGATCACTTATTTAAGAGTTGAAGTATTCAGCCTACACATACATTCATAAGAGTGCAAGTAACATGCTAATTTGAACTTGTTGAGTTAATTATCTCTAATGAATCGGTCAGTTAATTTGGTTAACAAACTTTACTGCTGATCTCTGTTTGTAGACTTTAACTGTAAAACGAAATGTAACATGCTTTTATTGACGGGAATTTAGCATTCCTCGGTTTATCCACGAATACTAACTCCATCATTAACTCTAGATTTGTGATTCCATTAAACGAAAATGGCTACAAAAGCAACATGTTTTGCAATGAGAATCACATGATACAAGTGTCCGGGGGAGAGGACCCTTATCTTATTTAAGCGCACCTGGCCATCGTCAGGTCCTACTATAACTGGAAGAACGGTGATTGTTCCATAAGCATTTCTAGCTGCAGTAATACATGAAATAGTAATACTACTTATACGGTTCAAATCAACCAAATTTTGTCCCATTTTCAAAACCGGCAGCTGAATAAACACTTGACAGGCAGTAGCTAAATTCGTTGCACGTTCCATGTGATACATCTTTCATTGCTCCGTTACCAAGACCATATGTGTATCAACCGGTGAATTTCTTACCAAGCTGTGCAAGTTTTTCACACTAGCTGTAACTAAAGGTACCTTTGCGATGCAGTATCTTCGGAAACGGGGTATTCATTAGCACACACCTCTAAAACGTTATCAAGATTAACAGTGAAAAATATTAGAAAGAAATTCCCGCCGACTAAACTCATTACAACTGTTCAGAAAATAAAAAAGATACTTTTACTCAAAGCCACTGTTTAAAATCCTGATTAGGCCGTGTTTTCAGGTCGAGAGAACTGGGCGTGATTGTGTGATAATAAATCGCACAAAGCGTGTACTCCACGCTAAACTGGGAGTAATCATTGAATAATGAGCAGTAAACGGGTAAGCACAGAAACCAGAAGAAAGATGTGTTCTTGAACACAGGTGCCTTGGGAGTTGTGTCAAAAGCAAAAGCACAGTAAGGTAAATAAAATCAACTGAATTATTCCGTTAGGTAAATGGTGATTTATGAAGTGGCACAAATTATACCTCAATTGGTGTTATGTAAGCCGTTTGCATCTCGTTAGTGGTTTTCCTCTCAGTCCTCGTTGTAAACCCGTTTTTCAAATATCAGGTATGGTGAATCGCGTATAAAATAAGTTGATCAGTAAACGTTTACCGTGCCTCTTGACTTTCATTTGCAATATGCTATAGCATGTTTGTCAATAATATAACATTTACATTACATTTATATTACATTTACATCCAATGCTCTGGTTTTGATGAAACTGTTTACAAAGGAATTGCTGATACTGCTATGGCAGACTGATGATCTTCAAATTTCACTAGGACTTACTTAATATCAGTGTGTGCATTCGATTTAATTCATTACTTTTCATACCAGCAGGAATTTATTCTGTACTGACTACATCCAATTCACTCATATTTATAATTGTGTAAACTCTCCTCATTCCTATCTTCGGAATCACTTTCTGGAAAATTGATTACGTTTAGCTGAACTTTTTCGAGCGAGCTGCTCAGTTGACTCCAGAGAAGTACACAGGAACGTGGTAATTATCATGAGGAATGGCTAAGATATTTCAGCTTCATAAACCTGCAGTGGTGAGTTACTGATTCAAAGGTTACTAGGCACTATACAAAGATACATGTTATTATTATAGAAGGAAATAGTATGGAACTAGTCTGGTCACTTTCTGCAAAATTCTTGTGTGAACGCTTGACACTCGGAGCTTCACATGAAGTATTAATTAGGTATCATGTAGTTTTGAATTTACCGTTCGATAGAGACCACACTGCAATCATTCATCAGGAACAGGTGATTGGTGTTAGCTGAAACATTCTCAATTGAGGTAACAGCCGATGTTATAATTCATTATATAATCGAGCGCAATATGTTACTAGCATAAGACCATTTGATTGCGCTGACATGCAACGCAATTGCAACTGGTAGACTTCACTTGTTCAAAAATCCATAACAGAAAGTATAGTGCGCACGAAAGTATGATAAAGTATCACGACGGAGTTATACGACCAACCCGGGTTGCTGTGGGCTTTAAAATGACAGGCCTGCTCAAATTTAGCTGAACGCATTAACGTCGATTAGTGTGAACTACGATAGCTCACCACATAGTTGATGTTTTAGTTTTCCGCAACATTCCCAGTTATCTGAGTGTGAACCAATAGTTATGTGATTGAGACCCAACAATTCATTTCGTAACTGGCCTGCATACGTCGCGTCAATAGACGAATAGATAAATTAGGAGAAAATTTAGAATGGAGCGCTCCGTCAGATATTATTGTGGACGGGAAATTTACAGCGCAATGCAGAGGCCCACCATGGTATTCATATTAGTAGTAGAAATTTGCTGCAATTTACAACAATAGACTTACTTACTGGTATGTACGTTTAGGTTTTGTACTGAATTGGTAATCGGTTACTTAACCCATCTGTCTTATTTGACGTTTCGTCAGTAGTTATTGACCAGACTCTCATATGTGCTGGGGTCCAAAGTTTGTAGTTTATCTTTTCAAGTAACAGCCATTCTATCTCTCCTACAAAAGTTCTGATCATGGTTACGTGAAGTGACTCACATTTCTTTGATATTTTTATAAGCAAAGATGACAGTGTTTTTTAAAAGCGTGTCATCCTTATCTTAAACGTGTTTCACGTAAGTAATTGTGAACTCTGCATCAGTTTGCTCCAGAATCGAGGATTATACACTGAGGAAAACAACGCTAGTTGAAAAAAAGCGTCTTAATTACGTAAGACATGTCATGGAGACAGTATATCGGAAATGTTGCGTATACTAACACTTTAAAGGTCAGTCAAAAGAATCCATTCAATGACAGACTGTTTTAGGCTAACTGATCAGTTATCCAAATAAACCTCCATGAGAGAAGCACTTTTTCCCAAGTAATCAAATTGTTAAAACATAAAAAGGTTAATCGTGAGAAACGTTCGAGTTCTCACGAGTTTGAAAATTGAACGGAACGGGCAGACGGTTAAACACAGCATTCATAGAACCCTATCAATTGTGCACCTAGAAATTAAACAGTAACTCTATCTGGATGAGCGGAAAACTGAGTAGCGAGTCCTGTGTCGGTGAAACCATCCGCATGACATCAAATTATTTTTCATTTTGCCGGTAATAAAAGCAAAAATTGATAAGGCTTAAAAACCAGACAAAATTGAACGATATTGTCAGACACCACTAATTTAGTAATCCAACTGGTCAGTTGAATAATGGGTCTTTCAAACAGTTTCGTCCACCAAAGCAAAATAAACCGTTGAAATGTTTCACTGATAGCTGAGTTATAAAATTAACTGTTAAAATCGAACCACGGAACACAGAACAGTTTACAGTTGCTTGTCTAAACCTCTAGTTATGGTTAGAAGGCAATATGCGTGTAAAATAACAACCATAATCTCCAGTTCGGTTAAGCAAATTAACCCGCACAATATTAACCATTTCAAAAAATTCACTGGTTACCGATCATTGTTCACGTTTTTTCTATAATGATACGAAGGGTTGCACTAACTGCCAAGAACAATGTTTCTATTCATTAATATATGGTAGAGCACCTCTGCCAGCTTGGCTCACTTTGTTTCTCAAGGATATTCATTACAATCGAAATGCTGGGTCCGGGGATGCCTACATTTGCACATTTATTGGAAGTTTCACAGACAACAACGTGGGTCATCTAGTTACTTCGGTAATCCGCTGCGCCAGGTTGACACCTGTATCTCTGACTGAGTGCTAACTCAAAGATCGATTCAGCCTGTCTTGGCGAGGTCCACACTTGGTTGATCACTGTTTGCCTCGTGTGATTTTTTTCTACACTCTGACGGGTTTTGTGACCGAAACATGCCGGGACATATTTCACTGTACCGTCCAACAAAGTTGTCCGTCTACCTGTAGTCTGCTTACATGATCGTGGTTTCCATCACACGTCGCCACTTCGAGAAGTCACTCATGAAAATTCTTCCGTTATTTGTACTTCATGAATGGTTGCAGAATGAGCACTTCATGACTCTCATCTTCCGGCCTTGGAACAAGGATCACTATGAAGTGATCGTTCACCGTGATTGCACTATTCTGAATGATCAGGTGGACCATATTAAATGAACCTATTGTACTTGACAGGAACGTACTATGTTAAGTGACTATCAGGACCTACACATACCGAATTCCCGATGCGGTTTTACTATCGTTGCTTGCCTAGCCGCCTTTGTTCCATTAATTTAACCTCTGTCTTACTCAATCCTATTTTGAAAACCTATCGTGCATTAGTAGTTTACGAAATACTTCCAGCCCTGGTCCGACAACAAATCAAACATTCTTGACCAAAAAACAAATTCACCATCTGAAGCTCGTGCCTGTTAGCTATTTATCGCTGGTTGTTAACCAAACCTCGAGGGTTACCACCTGAGGTGTATACGTGGATCTTACAGTGAATACTATTGACGTTTTAATCAGCGCGCCCTGTTCAATAGGTATAGGACATATTCTCTACTACTTATTATTCTCTCTCATCTGGGCCGCCCATGTTCGTATCACTGGCCAATACCGGTTCGGTCGCCTGCAGACTCTTCGGTTTAGTATACATGTGCCTGTACGTTTGCAGCATCATCTGATATTGGCATCCCACGAGACATCTGGCTACATTGCTGTATTCAGGTTGACTAGCATTGGCTCTTTTGGCCAATTTTGTGTTATTGCTTTGAATGCTTACAACACAAATCACTTACAGACTACTTCTTGAACTAGTGTCTCAAAACTTACTAAACATTACACTAGCACACAGAAAGCTTAATGATTCCTGCGACTCTACCTTGATTGCGCAACCAGAATCAGTGGGTAATTGAGTGACGTTAACTTGAACGTCACTGCATATACTCTTGGAACGATCGTGTACTTTCAGCACTACACACTGATGAAGGTAGCTGAGCGATTAAGTACGATGATTTAGTTGCACCTAATGTATGATCCAGGGAGCGGTAATCCACGTGGTGAAGTGAACAAAATGTTCAATGACTTGGAGCTATGTCAGAAGCAAACGCTAAAGGAATATCCCCTCAGGCAGAAATTTTGTGGGGGTGATTTAGAAAGGTGGTGAGCCGGCTTTCATTGCAAAATGTTTCCCATATGTGTTGACTATATAGGGTCTTAAAATACTCAGCGTATTCTGATGTGATCGCAGTGAGCAGTGCTGTCAACCATGAACAAAACCCAGTGCCATAACGACAGTACTGTGTTCCACTTTCAGAGACTAACCCATTGATACCCCCGTTGTTTCGTAGGATCAGGCTTGTTAACGGATGACCGATTATGTGACGATTGTATAACATGGTATTTGGTGTTCACCCACAAGCCAGTGATATGCTGTGATTCAGTTAACACTGCTGGCCCCACTGGATAATGGGATTTCTTAAGCTGCATGGCAAATCGTCTAGTGACCGCTCTCTGAACACTTTCTGTAGGCGCCAGTAACTGCTTAGTAACAAGATAAAGCAATAGCTTTTTTACTTTCACATATAGGCAGATTGTGCAACCAAGCACAAAGAAAAGAGCATTTTCGTCAAGAAAGTTTCGAAACTTCTTCCGAAGAAGTTCAACATATCCCTTGTACATTTTTAGCTATTGTTTCATAACTCTAAATCAACCTTGGATTGTTCGCCGCTACATATGGTTTGCATAGAATGGCAGTTGATTTGGCGCCTGTGCTATAAAATTGACTACGAATTACCCGCCCACTTAGATTAGGCTACAAGTTGTCATAAGTTGAGTACTAGTAAAAATGTTTGTGTTCTGTAAGTTTTTGTTATAATCCACTTAGTTTATAACTCCTAAGCTTTCGACGTCATGGCACAAGTTAACTGCGGTCAGTGATGAGCTTTCACCCACTCAGGAATCAGCAAAATGGAAACGAGGTTTCAGTAGAATAATTGCACATCAATCGTAACGTTGAATGTAAGTTCGGTTAGACCTCTCTATCCAACCGTACGGGTGTTCAAGAAAACCGCAGTACCTCAACTTCACTCAAATTTACGACTCTCGTGAGGAACAAATGTGTGTATACCCTCTCTCTTCCAAGTGTTATCTACTACAAATAGTTGACACTAAGGACCATTATATCTGTGAAAGTGAGGCTATAATTTTGCACAATACCGTAAAGCTACTCTCACGAACGTCAACCTAAACATTGCCACCGACAGGTGCATCAACGGATGCACTCAGTTTGCTCATGTTCACAATTTTGCGATCTATCAGACAGTTTGAAATTACTGATGAGTAGTCGGGGATTTGGTTAATTTTCAAGTTGAACATCACCCACAATTGATCGCAGCTGTCGCATCCCCATAGACTTTCCAGTCGGCCCCTTTCGAAAAGAAGCACTAGACTCGAGTTTCGCTCTCATTAGAGCTTGTCCGTGGTTCAAGTCCCGGCAGTGGCGATGATATGCACTACTGACGAGCTC
>JTDE01000002.1:597619-619884 GCA_014338405.1 Paragonimus skrjabini miyazakii
GAGCTCGTCAGTAGTGCATATCATCGCCACTGCCGGGACTTGAACCACGGACATGCTCTAATGAGAGCGAAACTCGAGTCTAGTGCTTCTTTTCGAAAGGGGCCGACTGGAAAGTCTATGGGGATGCGACAGCTGCGATCAATTGTGGGTGATGTTCAACTTGAAAGTTTGAAATTAATTCATCGTGTGTGTCTTTCATTCCACATGTGAACCCTTACAAAATTTTACACATTCTTGGAAGCGAAATAGTGTCGGTACAGAGAATGATGTGAGTCTCTGTCTAGCGGACCATAACTTTTTTCTCTTTGCTTTCGAACTACTTCATTCTTGAAAAACGGTTGTATTTTAACCATGCAAGTTCGTTCATCCAGCATGTCTCCCTCCTGGAACCATGACCACTATCTGATCAGTGACTGACTGATTACGCGAACAGTTTGATAGGCTTTCATACTCATTTTACAGCACAGATATCAGATTTTGCAGAGCACGAAGAAATTCACCCATGACGGTAATAATACGTCATGACATCAACACAGATATACATAATTGCGAACTATTACTTCTTGAAGGCTGGAGTCCTAACCAGTATTCACAGTTTCCAAACCGATGGAAAATGTTTAGTAAACATTAGCAGTCCACATGGACTGCTGATCAGTAATCAACCTATCGCTGCAAGCGCCGGGCATTCTCAATAAACGAAATCTAGTGATAGCTAATCAACCATGATAAAAATCGCAGATACTTGGAGGAAATATATAGATATGAATAAATCCTTTTTGTTCACCTCGAAGTAACCGAACAAGAGTGATCGTCGTATAAAACTGACCACGGATAATTAATACGTGCAAAACTTAAAGTGTGATCCGCGACTGTCGTTCAAAACGATCGTCGAATGCACATTGCTCACTCATGTTCGTTTGAGTTAACAATATTCGGGTGTTATTATCGTATTCTTCAAGGCGAGACGGAACACTGACGTGGTGTGCCGTCTCGCGCACCTCCATGATGTATTGGGATAAACTGGACCATGTGACGATCACATCGACAGAGTCACTCATACCAGGTAAATCAGTAAGTAGAGGTCCGACAAACCAGTTTCCTGGTCCTCCAGGTTGGTGGTTTGAAGAAGATTGGCATCTTTTTCCAAAAAAACTACCAGTTTTGGTAAACTGTCACTCACTCGCTGCCTTGCAGTACATGAGTTTGAGCAAAATCTTCAGGTTGGGACCCTTAATCGTTCTACTGTCTAGGTCTGGGCGCTCTGGCAGTATCTCAGCCCACCTACCACCAAGAATACCTGGAATACTGTTACTGCCATACTCCATCGGCCGTTTCGCGGTTTAAACCGAGTCGTCCTTTAGATGCTGGCTAGCTAATTACAATACGTTGTAAGTAGAAGTGATAAAACCAAACATCTTAATAATATCAGAAGGATATGCAATTAAAGTGTAATGTAAATAACTGACAAATGTAACAAGTGCACTTACAGCAAGGGCTCGGACAAAATACAGAGATGTAATCTGTGGATGTATTAGTGGGGTGTTGAGTGGAATCCTAAAGATGTCAACTCAAGGATCTACAGGGTGGAAACACTGTGCAGTCCACGGAACACTGTAGCTGTGTTTTGTTCATCGGCACGCGATAGACCCAGACGAGTTGTGTTCATATGTGTGGGCGGTCTCGTTGTCATGTCAGCTCCGGCGAGGACACTGGGTTGAAGCTTAACATTCTGATCACACACCACAATAACTCGGTCCAAACATATGAACTTGACCACACAAAATTGTGCTTCTATAGCCCTATCTACTGCATACAGCAAGGTGGATAGACGAAAACGTGACACTCCTGACCCATTCTCTACTGTCCTATCAAACTTAGCTCTCAGGCCGCCCCCGACCCCCATTTTTGGTACTTACTCTACAGGTCTCACAGCAGATATAGGTACTCATTGTAACACTGTACCGTTAGGTCTCACCTAAACACTGAGTCTCAGGCCTTTATTGTCTTTTGCTTAAACTTAGAATGTTACTTCACATTAATGCTTCCCACTTTTGCACCCTGCAACAGATAAGCCAACAGGCCGCTGTCACTCAAACGCCAGATTCGAAGAATATCGAAGTTTGTTATACTTCAGAGGCCAGAATCCAGGACAGTAGTCAACGTATGGAATTTACAGCATTCACACCGTCTACCTGATGCTGGACAGACACTCAAATGACATCACGGCCGCCATTATCCTTCAGGCTGGAGTAGATATTGTCTTCAACATGACAGCCGCAGCCGCATTAGTAGACTGGACTCCTATTAACGGTAGACTTTGCGCCGTCCGCTTGCAGGTTTCTTTTAAGGCCAGTTCTAGACGAAAAACTTTCAGAACTGTTTTTCTTGTGTCTGCTTATACTCCAGGTGACTGTAGAGACGTCGGTATGAAGGACACTTTTTACTCGGATCTGGACTTACCGTTTCGGTTTCGGCATGGTTTTATTCAAGACAATCGTTATTATTGGGCCACACACCGGAATTCATGCAGCGCGCTAGTACCTTACTGTATTTTCTTGCTTCCTTCGGGCAACTACCCCAACAATCGTAACGGCATTTTGTTCAGAAATTGGCTATGCTGTTGGTAAAGCAGAAGTTCCAAAATAGCCTAGAAAACAAGTTTACCCGGATCTCACTCCGAAGGTTCTAATGGTTGATAGACCCAAACCTCACAGACCATTTACGAAGCAGGTCCTATAGTCTAAGGCAAAGCGGTTCGTGGGGTAAACAAACTTCGGATCCCAGAGACGTCGCTGAATTTGTTTAATTTTAGATGGAACATTCCATCTGGTAATTCACACAACAGGTTTTGGAGAGATATCCATGAGAAACTAAAGCCTAGCCCGACCGATGACCGTGAGGATTGATTAACAGAGAATGTCACAGGATTGGCAACCGCTTTTGCGCCGAAGAGCATGCTAATTATGGAAGGAAAGTGACCGTAAGTAAAGCCATCGGCAAGGCAGATGATGCACGCAACCCCAATAGTTCCAGAAGGGCAATGCACCGGGAGGAACATTTTGAAGGTCACTTCCGCCGGCTTTCTTCTTCTAATCTTTTGCTGCCGAAAATATGTGATGTAGCACCACGATAGCTGGATTCAAGACTACCCACTAAGAATGAGCTTCACAATTACAGTTCGACTCTCAACTGTAACAAGCCTACTGACGCAAATGATTTCATGCCGGCATTTTTCACAGACTTTGGAAAGACGTTCATATAGGCTTTAACTCAGTTGTTTCAACTGGGTTGGACGACAGAGACCAACCCTCTGGGCTGAGGTTACTCGATAATAGTTCCCATATCCTAGTAAAGGGTCCGAGGTTCTTGCAAAAACTATAGAGAGAATTAGCTAGTGCTCCGATACCCATTATACTTCGTCAACTCACTGCAGCTCGAGAGGAAAACAGCAAAACAAATCGAGCAGAGTTTAACCTTGTACAAAAATACACTGATCCTGCTTTTACTCTTCATCAAGTTCCGCAGCATCTTCGTGCTTACGGCCGGCGAACAACTGCCATATCTCCCGACTATAAAAATCGTTCGATTCAGTGAAATGGCCTGCATTTTGAGAGTCACCTTAGTACAGAGGTGTACCGAACAAGTATGTTACAAGTTCTGGCATGTTTGGTATGCAGTGTGTATAAATTCATCAACAGGATCGATGAATTCAGGGGGTCGGCGGAAAGATATCTGAAACTTCGATAAGCGGCAGCACAGCTACTGTAGTTTTAAACACGCCGTACGGAAAGGATTCACGTTGTTTCACGTCGTGGATACGTGCCCATTTGACGTCGCACTGAATGTGCTAACCGTCCCGGATGGGTGAGCCAGCAACGTACTCTTAGAACAGTGTCAGAGAGCAACCAATAAGTAAATCAGCCTCAAGGGAGATAAGTTCATTATTAATATTCTTTGCTGGTGTCAGCCAGACACTTTCCGTCCTTTCTCAAATCATCTTCCCGCCTTTTCATAGTGGTCGTCTACCTCGTTTAGATTTGTTAGTGTATTGCATGGTACAACTTTCGTTTGGTTCTCAGTAAAACGTATATCTTTGTTTTTCCTTCAAATCCTCTCTTAAGTACACCATTACATATTCCTATTTCAAACTATTTTCTACTCAGTATTCCCTGTATCCTTTCAAAAATGTTAGATCTTACCACTGGAGTCTCTCTACTTTTGTTTCCGAGAAATGTGAGTTTAGTTTCATTCCAACTTACCATATGGCTAACCAGCACTGGCCGGCTGTACCACAATGGTCTCTACTAGATACGTAATTTGTGAAGGGAACCCCAAGCGGTGTGGCACAAGTCATTTGTGCTTATGGGTCTGAGCAGGTGTCCTTTGGTTTCAGCCACTGTGACAAGCTAATCCGGATATGGATGTTGTCAGAAGTGATTGTTGACTATTCGGGATTTGATTGGTGATGAGAATATGGCAAGTGTTTCTACTATGGTATCAATATGATCCACTTTATACATCATGTTGGACCACTGGTGGTTCCATACCGTCAGACTGACTTACCGCCTGTGGTGTATTGGTGAATAACACAGCTTCTACCGGTAGACTTCCTTTTTGGTAACGGAAAATTTCAGTACAGTTGAATGGATAATTCGCATACAATCCCGGGCATTTATCTAACTACAAGGCGCTTGTCTGATTGAATACGTGAACGTTTGTTGACGGGAAAGTTAAAACAGTGTCGAGTACAATTGTCCTTCGGCAAACCAAATTTAATCATTCTATCGGCAAGAAGGTTGTTTTTCAGATTGTTTACCGAGTTTCTAAAAATAGATCAGTTAGTGGACTTTATCCACTGACTGTTACTGAGGCCAGTGTTATCTGATTGTTCAACCTTGACCGCTATGTGTCACCCGAAATTTGTGCAGATACTTAGATACCCCTGACTTTCAAGCAAGTAATCCTACGTTCCGGGGTAGACGACCGCGTCACTGCTATCAAACATGCAGACAATGTACTCTAGTCACCCCTATTCTTACTGACCCTGGTTATTATGGTACAATTGCTTAACCACCAAGCACAGAAAAACAATCCTGTCTGCTACATTTTTATGAGTTCAATAAGTATTCTCTACTGGGTTACGCACATACTGTTTGGGTAAACATAGTTGGGAATTCATCCGGAACCTTGAATTAAATGAGATTTCTACACGGTTCTTTCGAGTGTTTACAACCAACTATATCGGTCCTCAGTGCATTGTCTTTCTATTTTCAATAATCAAGAATATGGCGATCTGTAGACAGTTGAGCCGCTTCCTGTTTACTCTGCAAGTAACAAATGACTTACGTTTGATTCCATTACTATTCTCAGTTTGACTGAAAATCTAATATTGTCTGATTTCTTTTACACATTTGCGCGTTAGTTTGTGTATTTCATTGATTTTGGTTGTATGTAATTAGCCAGAAATTGGACAATTTCCTCGTGCAAACCAAGCGAACATTCACATTTGTTTACTTTCAGTACACACATCACAGTTGGACAAGTAACTTGTCAAATTTTTCAGTTATCTTGGGTAAACACTTATTTGTGGAGTGGATTCGTGTGGTTCCTTTTTGTACATTCCTTTTAAACAAACGACACTAAACGTTGCAACTCACCGCAGCCACTGGTACACCACACAATTGCCTGTCTTTCCCAGTGGTTTATATAATCTGTGGGTCCCAATTTCTTTCACGACCAATTAAAATTCCAAATGAACATTTGGTAATTATTATTATGTTTGCTTTATTGTTACCTCTCCACTATGCTACTTGTCAATAAAAGATCATCTGTGCGGTAAAAACCTTTCATATGAAAATAAAAGAACCAGTAGTATTTTAAACTTATCACGTTCGGCGGGCTTTACTACCAAAAGTATGTGGTGGTAGTGTTTGCTCTCCTGCCAGCCATATCATGGTAGTGGTCACGCGAAGAACAAAAAGGTCCGGTCATTCTATCAACTGAAGTAGCCTTGCTATAAAGACTATATGTAAAATGTTTACTTTCTGGCGTCTCCTGTAATCTCTCCCGACCAGTCAGAATTGATCACAATAAGAATAAGCATATTCAGATGTTTTAAAATACCGAGAGGATAGGTTGATTAAATGAATGTCTTTGGGAAGTGGTGCACTGAAGAATGACTCGCAGTAGATTTGATGTTACTTGTGAAGGTTCCATACCAATGTAGCGAAAGCGAACCTCGTTCAGACGTTTGGACAACCGAACTTTAGAGGCATGTGCCATTGATACTTTACAAACCAGGGTTAGCTCATTGCAGTAACCTTATAAACAGAAAGGTTATTGGTGATTAATCGTGAATTTACTTAATTTCAAGTTGAACTTAACTTGAAATTAGTCGCATCGTTTTCATTCAAGTACGCTTTCCAGTCAACCTCTACCAAAAAGAAACATTAGACTAGAGTTTCGCTGTTGGCAGAGCTCGTCAGCATTGCATACCTTTGCCAAGGGCAAGACTGCAACTCCGGCCACGGTTGAGATAGCCGTATTTACCACTACACCACTGACCGCACATAAGGTACGCCGAAATAATCATAAGTGAGTGCCCACCCACTTTCATTTGTGAATAATGGTCAGGTTGCTCCATTGTCACAGTAGGGAAACACTGTTATTTACTTCACTGAGTTCTTGGACACTTGGCTGTGCATTCACTAGTTAGCTTCGCTACACCCAGCAGGTTACCTGGTTACGAAACTACTTCAAAATCAGTAGTACTTTTATGTTCTTACAGCGATGAGTTGTGCTCACAAAACACGGTATATTTGGTCAAGCTAACTGAACTTAAGTAGTGGAAACAGTGTCGCAACGAAAGAAGATCCTGTTATCGCAAGTGACAAGTCATGGGCAGGTTTGGTTATTTCATTTATTGTGTGATAAGTAAATCAATAGTGGCTGACCTGCATGTCAAAGTCAGTCTTTTGACATTGCTAATTCCTTGTGAACTGTGCAAAGTCAGGCAAATGGCTTCTATCCCTAGACTCTGTGGACTACTACTGCATTTGTTCCAGAAATCGTTTCTCAGCATAAGATGCGTGCCAAGTAAATTGTAAATAACACAGCTGTCCGACAAATAGAATGCGCAGTTTTTGATTACTAACAACTGAGTGTTATGAGTAAACAGGTTAGTGTAAAATAGTTCCGTACTACTCTTGGTCAACTGACTGATTATGTCATACTTCCATTTGCATCAGTGATCATAAATTTGTTCTTATAGATTGCAGTCTTCCTATCTCATAAAAATTATGTGGCCCTCATAGCTTATCTGGCATACGGTTTTCTCTTGTTATACGTCTCCTTACTATAGGTCATCCGTCGCACTCGGGAAAGGTGTCCACTGTTTGTTGAGTTGACCAAAACTAACCACCGTACGGAGACGAAGCTTGATGATGCTGTATTAGTTTGTAAGATGAGAGGTGACAGTATGACTTAAGTGAAGCATCCTGAATGATATTTCCAAGCGGGTCTTTCACCCTCTCACTGCAAAATACATCTTAAAACAGCCTAACTTACAGCTTCAGTAAAAGCCTTCAAAAGGTTTGCTTTGTTGGCAGCACTATGTTTATATACTGAAGTAAGCTTGATTTGTTGAACAGTATGCCCAGGCTGAGATGGTATAGAACTTAGCGTTGGCAACTGTGTATACTCATAATCTGCTGAAGTTAGTTTGCAGATATCGAACACTATTGAAACCTGGTGTATAAACAAATCATTCTACAGAGATAGCAACAGGTCTAGGTGCAACTACGTCAGTATATATAAGCAATGTTATTGAACTTTGAAAATAAACGTACTCCTTCCTTATCAGAGTCTATCAAAAAAATACCGTTTTCTATGTATAACAAAGTTTGAATAAATAAAATCGATTGTAATTGTTTCTTCCACGTTTATTTGCAGCAAATGGAAAGTGATAATACTCGTCCAGAAAAGCTGTTACATGGCATTGGATTCCTGCCTTAAGTGGTAAACAGACTAATATGGGCTAGAAAAACGTAGAAATAGTAATGATCACGGTGACTTCAAGGTCAGTAGAAATTTCGTTCCAACGCACAAGGTGGATTTTAACTTTTAGTAGCCATATTCTTGGCACATGTTAGGATGTCTTTCTGCATGTTTCAAAAACTAACCAAGAACGCGCAAGCATTGAATCATGTCTCCTATTTGCACTGTGCTTCCCGGTCGATGGTGCTAAGTGCCGTTCGTCTGTCGCTTTCACTAGCACTTCTGGGTATTTGGGAACATATTGTTTGATGAAAGCAGCAGCTGTCGTTTTGTTCTTTACAAATAACCTGTACGGCAGCTACACCAGTGTCCGTATAAGCAGTGGGATATGACAGATGTAGACTATCTGAAATTAACCGAGGAGACCGTGAAGACTCAAGTCCGTTGTACTGTGTATGCCTTTAGATGCTCATAAGTTTTGGATACAACAGATTTCATGCTCTTCTTCGTCATTGTTAGCTAGCTGTCAGGCAGAAACTGGAGTGGAAAGTGAATTTGTGCTGTTATCATTCCTATTCTTACTGCAACATATTGTTGTCGATCAGTGCACATAAATATAGTGGTAATTGTCGTTAGTACACAATCTGTGCGTTTATTCTTCTATTACGTCACACAAGTCAAAAGCAATCGAATTATTCATACTTTCCTGACCAACCTAAAGTCCCGTCTTTCTGTCGAACCGTCTGACCTTCGGGTGACTAGGATATCTAAGAATGGGATGCTGTCAGTTACTTGGTCTAGCCTCCTGAATTTAAAGTTTGATAGAGCTCAATTCAATTTCTAGAATAACAGCGTCAATTCAAATGAGCTTTCAAAACTGGCTAATATGTCCAGCGAGCGGCTTCGGTGCAACACTGATTTTGACAAAGTTTCAAAGACATCCCTCTTATTGCAGTGAAGTTGAGCGATCGTAACATACTACTACTATTCAGTGGTAAGATCGGAGAATATATTTTGACATCGTACAAGCCACAGGAAAAATGCAGGAAAGAAAATCAGAGTACAGCATCGCCCATAGTGGTCTCTGCTGCTTAATGGAACTGAGCATTGACGTCTGAGGCAACCGAGAATGTCTGGGGCCGAATACCGCTTGCAAATGAGTGGTTTTGTTTCAGGTCTTGTTTAAATGCTTAATCCATGTGTTGGTTTGTCGAATAAACAACCATTGTCCATTCGCGTTCTTGGGTCGCAACACTATATGCCTAAAAGAAATTTGTGCTGATGCACCGATTAACTTGGTAGTCATCAGCCTCAGATTCTCAATTTCTCTTTCTGCTTCTCTAATCTCTTGAGCTATGTCTTTAGCTCTGTAGAACTTTGTTTAGATAGATGAAGTTAGTTACTTATTCATATATCATAAGATTATATGAAATGTTACTCCAGAGCACATTATACACGCTGCGTGTCCTCAATGTACTATTCATCAGTATTGATAAGTAATGTAAAAACACCCGTAATCTATGCTGATAATCAAATTGGATGTTTGCCGAAAAGTAATTCTATAAGATAGGAACCAGAACTCATCTTTCCCAAGTGCTGTAAACTCAAAAATTTACTGGGAAATCTTTTATAGGTTCTATATTTTATTGGTCTGACTACCACAACTATTTTATCTACGTTGTGTTTGTGCAGCTTCCTAAGTATTAATTTGGGTGCCTCTTCTGCTATCTTCTGACAGGTGACAGTTGATAACTGATAGTTATTAAATGATTCTCTTTTTAAGAATGACCTGGAAAATGATGTTTCGTTAAAGTCCATTCACAAGGAAGAGTTCCCATAGTCATCTGACAAGTATTGATTTCACCAGTTCACCGAAAATTTACAAATGTTTTTTTCATATGATCAAATCTTACTGTCCCTGGCTATGACATTCACCGGTTAGATATTATTCGAATTATGAAATATTTTCATCCATTTCCGGTGATTCTTTCCTAGCCATTTTTGAGAAATTGCAATATAAAAGGAATACATGACAATTTTTCCTGAAGTTCCTCCAATATGTTCTCTCAGAGCAAAATACCGATCGGTTGTTATGCCTACTAGCATATTTTATGAACTGACAAAAATTAATTAAAATTACGTTCTTCATTGAAGTTACTTTAGATAAACGTTAGGGGTGTCCATTCTCATCTAAATTGTCATACTTTTTAATCATCATCATCATCGGGGTCAAATTGTGCTGGAACCAAATGTTCATGTCCAAGTACTCAGTCCAGCAAACATGATCCCATACAGTCTCAGAGAGAAGGATTAATCGTCCACTCAGTCGTTAACCGTCCTCACATACACTCGGTTGGTGCTCACTTACCTATCTTTTCTGTTCACGATGAATTACGAATGATTTACTACCTAAAAGCGTCTTTATCGAAGCAATCAACTGCTATGTGTCAGCAATGAAACAGTCAGATTTTTTCGTGCACAGGATATAGCACACAGTCCTATGAAACATTTTTAGCACTCTGGTTGCTCCTCGCGATATGGGCTAACTGGTGAGACAACAGATGCGGCTGGTCCATTGATCTAGTCGTTGCCAATCAGCCATGGTAGTTTGATCTGAAAAGCGAGGAACTAGCTCTGAATGGTGAGATTTTCGGTTAATTATATAACCATCTGGAAAACTTTTAGTAGCAAAAGTGTGTCAAAAGCCCTGGCAATTGATGACTGACAAGTGCGGTGTTATAAACAATCGTATTGGTACAGAGGGCAGTGCGGTTGACTTAATTGATTCTTCCGTATTCGGTAAGTTTGATTGCACAGTGAACACTTCCTTAGCGTTGAAACCGAACGATGAGAATCCACCTGGCAGTTCAGTAGTAGAGAAATGCAAGTAAAATGCACCATTCAGAAACTACTGAAGTAATTTTTCATCAAGTTAGTTAATTTCCTATCTCGTAGGTTTAAAACCTAATGGGCTACCTAAAAGAACAACCCGACTATTCCGCTTGTCACATGACTAAAACACACTGGACGTGTAGACCAAATATAGGCTTATTCTACCACAACTGATAAAGCCTCACCCGCTCCGTCCGTGGCTCTTTCAAACGACTAGGTAGAGGAGTAAGGAAAAAAGGATATCATTGAAGTTGATTTTGTGAAAACATTAGCAATTAAACACCTTCATGATTTGAAAAACCCGAGGTTTAGCTAACTTTCCTTGATCATAGACTGCAACGGAACTTGCCTCACCGAAAGCATGTATTTGTTCGACTGTTCAATTAACGGTTATGCGTTATCCAACAAACTAAAGCTATTTCGTAATCACAGTCAAGTTTTTGTCAATTTTGTTGTTGTGACTAAATATAGTTGTTCTCCCATTACCATTTTGTTATTACAGATTAAATCACTTCAGACGTTCGACATTTGGTCGGCAGATAAAGTTGAACTAATCAAGCGTTGGATACATATCCGAAAAACAGTTCTGAGTGCTACTCCCGTTTTAATGTGATACTGAAATTCAAGTATTGGTAAAAGTTTTCTAAAGATGGCTGCACTTATAGTTAAATTAGCCCTGCTAAAAAAGTATATAGGTGGCAGCCTCGTTGTTCTGTTCTAGTAGATAGTTGTCCATCTTTAACTATAGCGCAGATTCAGTGTCCGGGGTTGCTTTATTTATAATGGTGACAAAGTGAAACACATTTCTTACAACTGAACTTCCAATCTTCTTAATTATTTTAATCAATGCTCACTATTGAAAAATCTTTATTGAGTGACGTTTAAGTTAACCATGGTACCTCTTCACAAATTCATACTAATCGATTTGTTTCTATCTAAGAAATTCATCTTTCTTACTGGATCCAGAAGTGTTGCAATCACAGTCGATTTCTAATTGCTTATCATTGTAGCTATTCTGCTGTTACTCAGCAGGCATGAAATGTGCACATACTTATATGGTTTTTTGAGCTAGTTTTTTTTACTTAAGATGTAATCAGTACAATTCTATGAAACAAATCCTTTCTCTGTCAAAAGTGCGCATGATTGATTGACCTCACAAACTGAAATCTTTCTATACGCCAGTGTGTGGAACCGTATTCTGTCGGACAACCATGGCAACCGTAATATTAACAATATGCCAAATTTAAACCCGTTGGTGTAACCCGTTGTTTTGTGACTGTCGTGTATCCGGTTTTGTAGCGTCGTTAAATCTATAGTAAGCAACCAGAAGTGAAGTGTAACTTGGTGGCACTGTGGTTCCGTACTAGCCGTGTAGACCGTTTCAATCAAGTAGCATATCTGGAATGTTTAAACCACCCAGCTTCTGTTGTGAATTTGAATTGATCATAGGTTGAGAGTACATGATTGATAGTGTAGCAAGTTCCGTTGCATAACTATACCTGTTAATCCCATGGAGACACAGACAAACAGATGTTCACATATTCCGACAAATACTAACAGCATAACGATACTGTCTATATAATGATTAACTATTGGGATTCATAGGAAAACCTAACATATCTGATCTTAGCCATAATAAAAGTCTTCTATTCAGTCAAATGGATAGTTCAATTAAAATATGGGATTATGATCTCAGTAAACCACTATTAAGTGCTGTACTTGACTTTTGCTCTTGTTAGAGCTTGTCATTAGAACATACTTTTCACGGACGCGAATAGGTCAACAACACAATGGTAACCACGGTTGCCTCGTGGAAGCATGGCTAGAATTTTAATGCCGGCAGGAGCAAGGATATGCTTTAATGACGATTTCTGCCACGAGCGAAACTCGAGTCTAGTGCTGATTTTCGGAAGAGGTCGACTATACAGTTGGCATGGCCATGTACTTATCTGGCCTTCATGAGCGTTCTTAACCTTCATGTCCGTTTTTGGTGTTTCTTGTTGCGACTAACGCTATGGCCTACGACCGCTGAACAGATAGCGACACAGCGGTTAATGAGATCGCTCGTGAAGGCCGAATAAGTACATGACCGTGCTAACTGTGAAGGTCACGTACAAGTGAACTTTAATGAGCCCCTTAAGAAACAGTATTTTCGGGGAGTTGGAGACTTCCCCTACAAAAATGGCGTAGTATATGCCGGTGTGTTTGAGAGGCTGATAGTGCCTTTAACTTGCGCGGGATTTGCCGTTCCATTTTGTAATCAGAATGGGCTTCTACAATTGTCAGAAACGATTCATTTTCACTGTACCTAATTCGTTTGTTTTGGTGATGCCGCTTCATTTGACAGATGCTACTTTGCCACAGCTGATCAAAAGCGATTACCTTCGCCAAATTTGTGACACTTTCCACTCGCAAATCACGGTTACAACTGCCATAGTGCATTGTTACAATCTGCGACGCTTGAGGTTTGTCGAAGCCATGGTAGTCAATTGTGCTAGATGTTGTCTTTTTACCTTCGACTTTTTGTTAACCTTAGGATGTTCTGGATTCAGTTGGTCGCAATGCTCGTCCAGCTAACAGATACTGATGTTAACTACTCATTACGAATAAATGGTGTAAAAACCAAATAAACCAAAAGTATCGCGGTTTACTCCCATCTAATGGGGCTATCATTCTGTCAGTGGTGAGCAATACCTTGGATGAAATAAATCTAAGTCCCTTGTTTGGCATTATCTTTAGCGGAAATAAGTAAAACACAAGACACTACGTTTACTTTAAGGAATACATAAACCATGGGAAAATTGGACTAACAGTTATCGTTAAATGACTGATGAGTAGTCAGGGATTTGGTTAATTCCAAGTTGAACATCACCCACAATTGATCGCAACCGTCGCATTCCCATAGACTTTCCAGTCGGCCCATTTCTAAAACAGGCACTAGACTAGAGTTTTGTTCCTGTTAAAGCTTGTCAGTAGTGCATATCCTCGCCACTGCCGGGACTAGAACTCCAGCCACGCTTTTCATGAGGCAACCGAGTTTACCACTATGCCTAGCAGGTTTAATGAGATCGCGCATTTCGACCTGTCTAAGAAGTTCTAATCGCGGGGTTATCGATTGGAGTTAACAGACAGTAACTGTGTCTCCTATTGAGGTAATCGGGCAACCTGATCATTACTCACAAGCGAAAGTGGTCGAGCGTTCATATATGATAATTCGGTCGTCCCTAACGTGAGGTCAATGGCGCCGTAGTTAACACGGTTGGCCCATGAAAGCGTGGTCGAAGTTTTATTCTCGGCAGTGGCGAGGATATGCACTACTGACGAGCTCTAGTGAGAGCGGAACTCGAGTTTAGTGCTTCTTTTCGAAAGAGGCCGACTGGAAAGTCTATGGGAATGCGACAGCTGCGATCACCTGTGGGTGTCGTTGAACTTGAAGTTATCATTAAATTTGAACAAGTAGATTCGAGTTTGTCAATTGCGTGGCGCACAATCGTTGGCAACAGTAATACAGCAACTAGATAGTCGACTCAACTGGATTAAGGTTTTATACTATACAGAGAAAATGATTACAAGATTTATCAAACCTTATCTAATTGTGATAGACCGGATCCAGAAAAAAGTTTACCTGCTACCGAGTACGTGAAGCATTACGACTGCGTCTGTTCATGGATCGAGTGCAGAAACTACCCAGTGAGAAACATTCATAAAACGTACATATCTCAATGTTATGCTTGTGCATTTGTATTCGTACGTGATTGTCCATAGAACGTCCCAAACTAAAAACTGATCAATATGCAACAAGAATACCAGAGACCTCGAGCTTATTCCGTGAATAGTTCGGATACACTCTGACTGGTTGCAATTTATATGATGGTGTACGGACGAAATATGTTGTTCGGCTACGCTCATCCAATAGGACTATTGCACAGCCACCGATGGTTAGTACCTATACCCATTAGAACTTTGGACAAGACCGGAACATGTTATGAAGCATGTGCTTTCGCAATTTTACAATCTGTTTCAGATTATTCAAACGTTTATCCTCCGATAAAGTGACGATACAGCTAGTTATAAAATTAGCATCTCCCACCCAACAAAGCCTCTTGTATGCATGGATAAGAAAGTCATTCATATCGTGTTAGCCCTGAATAGGGCTTTCGTCATTCACAGGTAGACGTGACATTCACGGCAGTATTCCCATATATTTGTCGTCCATTGATTGCATACAGAATCGTTCAGTGTGACAGACAAAATGGGCACACTGTTATCCTGTAACGTCCTCCATAGCAGAATGGATTACTTGTTGGAGAATACGCACGCGACAGTCCTGCTGGCTCAATACTTGATCAGGATCACCACCTATTAATACATCATAATGGACCCGCAACTGCTGTTTCACCTTCGCCTTCACTATGCTCCAGACGTTCCCAATGGGGTTTAGCATAGGTGAATACGGTGCTAATCGTATTATCTGCCCTCCTTGATAAGCGTCTTCCGAAAGAATGCGTTCCAAATCAGTATGGCAAGGGACATTACCACAAATCACCACTATTGTTGACATAGCTGCGTCGATCTTCATTTTATCCTTCAGAGTACGGAACCATTGTCTACAGTCAGTACTGTTGTAGGCACCTGTTTGCACGTGTAGGTCGTAATAGAACTGTCTGTCATTGCTCCGATCAAATGTAGGTTTCGGCCTCTGCTGTTGGTGACAGAAATGCATGCCTTCGTTCCCTTCAAAGAACGTCCCATCGACCTCGTGCAAAATAAGTTGAAGTTCGTCTCATCAATCCAGTAAAGTCTTGGAGCTCGCATAGTACCCTAACAATCGATAAACAAAAAGCCGTCGTAACTCCCGGCTCTCATTGTTGTTCACGCTGACGAGAATTTGGCATAGCTTCTTTACAATGATAAATCGCCCATTCATATATCGACTGATAGTGGTTGTTGACACTTCTTTCGCAAACTCTGATTTTGCACGCATTTTTAAAAATGCGAGAGTCATTGTCGGGTATGTGGAGATCCATTCCATTATCATGTTGACTTCCGATGCATTCAAAACTTCACTTTGATGTCCTCTCCGGAGTTGGGCCTCGTGAGTAATGCAATCGACATGGAGCCACTTATATACGGTCTTGCAATTGACTCCATTTAGGCGAACTACCATGCGCCAATCATCGCCTCTTCCGAATACTTCGATACTGCGTCTGCACGCATTGGGAATGATGCGGCTGTATCTGCGTCTGTCACTCATGGCTTATTTCGACACATTAAAACGGGTTACGAAGCCACGCGACTGCACCCGTGTTGTAAGTCACAAGAAGATTGACGAGATCCATTGTTTTGTGCTCTATGCCCCTTCTGAGTTGGACTCTATACCCCGATTGGACCACATGACGGTCTTCACAACTAAAGTGTACCCTAGGACATTGCCCTATCGCAGTAGTCAATGCTTGTAGTCTCAATCAAAAAGGTTGCAAAATATGAATCCACTAGACCAATCATAAACCACTTCCACAGCCTGAAAATACAATAGAGAAATTCTACTGCATTAAAACGAAAGGCTTTTACACGAAAGATACATTCTTATGCTTAAAAGAGAACCAGCATGGAAAAAGTTATATGAGAATGGGAATGCCATGATTAGTTGTGGGTGATTTTTAAGTTATATAACAACTAAAATCCTTTACTACCTTCTACTAATTATAAATACTTCGAAGTCATTCCTTTTTCCGCGTACGTTTTCGTTACAAATTAAGTGTTATAAGTTCAGGTTCCTTTGGGCGGTGAATTAAAATTCTTATTTTGTTAACTGTCAGTGTGTGCAGGCAAACTGACCACATTGGTCATTTTGAGCAAAGGCAAATGTTTGGTGAAAATCCGCCAATTGATCGATTAGGCCGACAGTATAGAAACTTTCGGTAGAAAAATGGCAGTTTTACTGCAGAGTCTATATAGAAGTAGCAAATCGATAGCGTCGTATGAAGATCTGAGTTTGTCATTTGTTTGATGTATGGCACGTTTAACATTATGTGACTCTTGTGATAACACCTAACGAAATAAGCTATTTTACTTCAGGCTTTGGTTTTGTACTGATTAATCGTGTTTTTTTAAGTATACGATTTTGTAGTATCACTCAGTATATCCTTAAAAATTCCCCGGATATCAAAGTTTATCAAACGTTAAAAAGTATAACAGTAGAACACTAATAACACTGTACGCGAACTGGCACCTGCACAGTTACTCGATGACAAATTGGAGGTGTTTTTATATAATTAGTGTTTTATGAAACATGCATAGTATATAATAAGAAGATTTGCTTGTTTCTTTCTGCCAGGAACTTTGAAAAAAAGCTTGAAATGACCGGCGCGCAGGTTTCCGAATGGTGTTCTCAGGCTGTTCTGTTGTTAATTTGTATCTACTCACCCAGAGCGAGTTCAGCATTTGGTCACTGTTGATCGGTTACAATGACCTTTCATGCATATTCGTCTTCTATCGAAACCAAATTTCTCATTTCACATTGTGTATACCATTCCTGGTTCGTATGAAACAACACACCTCCATCCCATCTTGAATACAGAATAGCAAAGGGCAAAGAACTTTAGTGAACAAGCTCGTTTGCAATGATTCATCACGCTTCTTTTAATGGTCACTTTGCGAGATTTCACTGGACCGAAACATTTCGTGATATCCTGGAGTCCGCAATGCAGAGTTCCACATGTTTATTCAAAATTTAGATAGAATAGGATGTTTGTGGAAATTTTACGACGACTGGGTTCGCAATGATATGAACATTACTACCATACTCTGTATTTGCTTTGCTACAGTCACATGGAAATATTAGATCACTATCTTTAATCCCGTTGTCACGAATGGGGGAGGAGACCTATAATACAACAGCATTTACACCCAATGTTTACTAGCAAATATTAAGGGACACTTTGAAGTTGCTGTGTCCAAGCAACTCTGCTTAGTTAATTACAGGAGTTCAGGTTATTTTTCAACATTGACCGTCTATGTCGGTCCAATCTGTCTCCAAAAATCTACACCAAAGTATAGTCTGGGAAGCGTTTCGACGGGCTGACCTTCTGGCATGTAGAGTTACAGACGTTTTTGCACTTGAAGACAGCCTTTCTGAGGGTATGGGGATAAGGAAACAACATCGTATAGTAGAGTCTATTATCATTATCCAAAAGTGAGCCACAACAGTAGTCGGCCTCAAAAGGTAACCAACTGATGGTTCGTGTAGGAGCGGCAAAACGATCTTTCTCAGATCAGTCTGAAAACATGTATTTTGATATTTTATTTAACAGTATGTTGTTCTTAGGGTAAGATGGATAACAACAGCGTGGCTGTAGAACATGAATGAAGACAGACAGCCCAACGAACGTAATATATTCTTTGCAAGACCCCACCACCACCAGCTTATACGAGCGAGGCCGTCTGCGTAGAGTTTCCCAAACCATAATTAGCAGCCATGTAAGTAAGTGGCAAAGCGTAAGCACACCCAAATTGTGAGCCAGAGTTTTTCGATCAAATCAATTCATGAAAAAGATGGCTCCTAACACTCTTTGTGTACCAGTTTGTCGCCGATCGACTGGCAATATAAACGATTTCCGCTGTCCCGATTATACTCGAAGTCACCGGTGACAAACTTTACAGCGTTGGTCTGTCAGCACTATTCCAGCTGGAATAAACTCCCAATGCTGACTTCAGCTTTGAGTGAAAAATAGTCATCACGACTTACTCTGGTTTTATATCAAGAGCAGACTGTCAGTTCAGACCTCATCCACGTGAATGCATTCTTTCACCTGGTCTTGTGCAGCAAGTTGAATTGGTCGAAGATCAAGAATGCTTTCGAAACGATTCTACTAACGCCACCAACGCTGGATGTTGCACGGTCAAACGCGACCGATTAGAAATGCTTACTTCGCTCACCAAATTGAAAGCGGGCTTTCCAAGTAAACAATCTCGAGCAAAGTAACATATTAGTGGTGGTTTGAATTAAAACAAACTGTACTGTTGAGGCTATCGGAATCAGGCCATTCGACTCAGTATTATATCACCAAAAGCTTTCTGTTCAGGTAAAGCGTTTACCTTGGCCCCAAATCTACCGGATTGATGACTCACCTGCGTGGTTAAACCAGTGGTTGGACCTGACGCGGTGGGCAGATGATGCCATCATCAGCTGATTGGTGAGTTTTCTAGTTTCGCTGTAATAAGTTCGGGCAATATCTCATCCTAACTCTACCACGATTTTACGTAATCGTAACAGCTTGAAGATGAAATGTCTAAATATATGTTTGTTTACATGTCATTATTTCCACTATCATTAGTGGGCATACTTGAGAAGCTTTTAAAACTCGTTCGCACTCAAATTTACAGGGATTGTAGAAGACGGAGAACACGTTAAATTACATATGGTAGTTTTGTTCGCATTTGATATTCAGCGGGTTTGCTTAAGTCTGTGGATATTTACATCGACGAAACTCTGATGGTAATCCACAACAGTTGTGCTGTTCCAATACCATGCTCATGAAGCCCACGGTTCTCGATCACTTTTCTGTTCTGGAAACTCCTTGCGGAATACTGCATAGAGCTTGTCTGATTGGTGCTCAACCGCTGGAATAAGGTATCTATCAATATATGTGCAGTTTTCGAAGACAAAGTGGTTATTTAAAGTGTGCTTCCATTTGACTGCATTCAATTTGTTGCACTTCAAAACTAAACGTGTCCGACAAATTAAAAGAGATGTCATTTCCCCGAATTTGGGATCAAACTGTACCGACAAGAGAGTATGTTTCACAAAGAACACCTACAGGTTGTCAAGGATTCAACAGGTTCTAATTTATGTACACTTCCTTACACAAGTTCAGAGTTCGCATACTGTTCATGATGAGTCTCATTATTTTGAAGACCTAGAGTGGCAAACAGGCCAGTTACAACGAATCATATAGACTGATGGCTAGAATAAATGGACTACGACAGACTGTATTGTTTAGGCAGCGTGGCCTAATTAGTTTAAGTAATGTGTGATCTCGACTTGCTGTGGTCTTGCGCTTGCTTCTCGGTCTCCATCGCCAACGGCATATTGTTCACAGATCATCATATGCAGCACCAATTAATTCAGCAGTCCGTAAACCAGTGAAGGTCAAGTGACTTGCAGCGGTGATAATAATGTATGGGTGAGTGAATAGTATTCATAAAAGTTCATTTAAACAACGAGTGGATTCCCGTTAATACTCGTAGACAAATAACAGTAAGCCTGAGGACGGCAATTATAATTTATGCGCAGTGTGTATCTGATCAGTGAAACGATTCTGTGCCTATTCGCCAGTCAGAACGATAATACTGCCGTACTTATAAGTGGACAGTTCATGACACAAATTTTATTCACGTGATCATTCACTACAAAACGCCTGACGCAATCAACAATTCTGGTGTATCACGGTGTAACACAGTTGAACAAAAAAATTGGCAGAATAAAAACCAATCATATGTTAGGCCCAGCCTAAAGAGGGAAGGACATCAGTTATTCTTTCGGGTCACGCCAAGGACTAATACGCAACATTTTCAAATGCACGCTCCCAACAAGATCTGAATTTATCGATAGTGTGTACAGAAAAGTCTATATAGTGAACAACCATGTCAATAAAAATGTGAAGCGATTGAACCACTGCTTTTCTGAAAGTAAATGAGTAGTAAGTTTGTTGTCCTGTTTGTTCCGATCGTTTGTTTTCAACGGTGAGCATGGTAGTTACCAATCTGTGCTCCTGAGATCACAACGGGTGGAAAACTGGTAACGAAATAGGAGCAAGCTTCCCAGCGGTTCACTACATATCGCATCTAACTAAATGGGGTTCATGAAAAACGTTTGTAATCCCGTTGCATATATTGAATAGAGTAATAACGCGTATTCAGCGGTTCACACATAAAGTCGAGCCAAACTGCGCACATTTATACACAGTAAGAGTCACACAGTTACAGATCCGGTATGCATCAGCTAACCTTATTGCTTTCTCAACCGTATAAGTAGACAGCCGTAGTTCTTGACATTCCCGTTCAAGTTTAGCGCGATTCTGAGTGGTATGCACATTTTACTAAAGGCTACCTATCACTTCTTTCGTCTTGAGTAATCAGCTTTACCCAAACAAACGAATCAACTTTATACGGTTTTTGGTCAGGAGAAAAACAAGTAATAAAACCTGTAATTGAATTTTTGTCATCGTTTTGCACAGAATTTAAAATGCACTATTGGGCTTCATTAAACTCAGCATGGTTTATTATTGTAGCGACTGCGAGCGAAATTGAACTGATTGCTTTGGCCGTAATAGTCATATAATTCTCCATACGGTTCCGTGGTCACCAGTGAGACTTAACTATTCCCAAAAGTGATTTGTTCCGTCAAGACCTAATGATCAAATGACGCAATTACCAGCTTTCGAAATGAACAAATTGTCCACATTTGAGCGCACTGGCAAAGCTACCTTTAATGTGCAGACATCAGGACACACGTAATCAGTCAGAGATGTTCAAATTGACAAACGAATAAAAACGTTGGAGAAACACGGTAATCACTTCAGTAGCTATCTTTTGGGAAGTCGACGGCAGTTCTTTAATGATACTATATTTTGAACTGGCCTTTCCTCATTCCTTATATTTATAAGTGACCTGTTAGACTTGTTAGGACACTAAATATACAGACACCCGAGTATAAGACGGGACGGCAGTTTTCTGTTCTTCTTTTAGTCAGCCAGAAAAGATTTGTCTCGCCGGTCACGTAACGGAATTGTACTCAATGGAAGTGCTGCGACCAGATGAAAATATATTACCGCATTAAACTCTTGGAAGCCGGTTGCACTTATTGTGTTCTTGTGAATCTGCCACAATTTCTAGCAATATTCCACGATGATTGCCCGTAATACGATAATTAGGTAGATATCGTTAACATATTTGGTGGCCCTATAATTTTGTCACGAGAGTTATCTACTACACAAGTACCAGGAATAAAGAAGGGATACTGATTTTGACTGATAGTGATAGGAAATTACTGTAGCTTATTGACTCACAGATTGTGACTATACCTTTTTCCATACTGATTTCTCTTTTAGGCATAAGAATTTATCTTTCGTGCAAAAGCCTTTCGTTTTGGTGCAGTAGAATTTCTCCATTGTATTTTCAGGCTGTGGAAATGGCTTATGATTGGTCTAATGGACTCATAGGTTGCGGCCTTTCTGATTGCGACTGCACGCATTGGCTGCTGCACTAGGACAATGTCCGAGGGAACACTTGAGTTGTGAAGGCCGGCATTTGGGGCAAATATTTGGTTTTTGTCTTTTCCCCCCCTTGGGCGGGGTCTTTTACCCCCATTGGGCCCA
>JTDE01000002.1:619984-643849 GCA_014338405.1 Paragonimus skrjabini miyazakii
TGGGCCCAATGGGGGTAAAAGACCCCGCCCAAGGGGGGGAAAAGACAAAAACCAAATATTTGCCCCAAATGCCGCCCTTCACAACTCAAGTGTTCCCTCGGACATTGTCCTGGCACAGCAGCCAATGCGTGCAGTCGCAATCAGAAAGGCCGCAAACTATGAGTCCATTAGACCAATCATAAGCCACTTCCAAAGCCTGAAACAACAATGGAGAAATTCTACTGCACCAAAACGAAAGGCTTTTGCACGAAAGATAAATTCTCATGCCTAAAAGAGAAACCAGTATGGAAAAAGGTATAGATATTACGATATGTTTCTCTCCTCCTGTTGACCGCTCAACCTAAACGTCAACTATAAAATGGTTTACTGCTCTATCTGGAAGTGAAACCTAAGTGAATTTAATAGTAATCAGCATAGCGATCTCAGTACCATGATAGACGAGCTTATTCCTCATTCTTGATCACAGTGAGTACTTCTGATTCAGTCTACCAGGAGTACAGTTCACTTCTGTTGAATTTTTTTACCAAACCACCAAGTCGGCTACAACGGATTGGAATTAAAGCTCACCTGAGAGCAAGAATACTAAGTTCTAATAATTACAGTGTAGGAAAAATGCACGCACTGGAAAGTTTGATGTTGTTGGCGGCAAACTCGTATTTTCCCAAAACTTATCTCATCAAGCAAATGCTCTTTGAAATGAGTTGTTGTGTACAACTAACATTAACACTGTCCATCGACCGACTCCAGACGAACATTTATTCATTTGCCAACGTCAGGGTTATTCCAGTTTGGGTCAAGTTGTTCCAAGAATACTTGGTCCTGGACTATCTGACAGCTTGACGTGGTCTGCCACAAATCCCGGACAAACGTGTGATCAAACGAACCCGAATTCCCAATCTGCCCAGTAAATATGTCATACACAATCGATCGTAGTCGAAATGAAATTGAGATATTAATTACTATGGTAGAAAAAGACGTACGGCCCCAGATATTCAGCAAACAAATGCTGGTTTAACTGTGCTGCATAATGAATCAGTTACCTGTTTTCACTTGTGCATCAAAACAGCATAAGATCCTTAAATGTGTGACTACATCCATGCGACTGGTTGTGAAAAGCAGCAATGTAGATGGTTTGACAATTTCACAAAAATGAAAAATCCCGTGTATTCAAACAGTTTACATAACATATTTCAACCATATCCTGACTTTTGATTAACTGGTGCCCGTTGCGTTCTATGAATCTAGTTTATCGTCATTGCTCTTCACTTCTCAGACCACATTGTAGCTAGATAACGGCCATCGCATTTTACCCTTCTTATCAGTGTCGTTCTTCTACATTTAAATAGACGGTGATTCTAGCATCCAGTTTGAGCTTAGCCCCATATTTTGGCGCACACAGCCCGGTTATTTGGAGTGTTCTAAAGTCCGGTTGTTACCATTTTCGTAAAGAATTAGACAATTCTACTCAATTTACGAGTATATAGGCACGTGTGTGTGCAATTGTCGTACGAACTCATCAAAGCGGTATGCTCAGCATACGTGCTTAGTTCAATCAGACCACGATTCCAGACCGACGCTGTTTATACCTTCCAGCATTCTACGTCATTCTGTTTGATAGTATATGTTGGAGGAAAACACTTACAAAAAATGAATCCTATTGTGTGAAAATGTTCGGAAATGCTTGAAAACTACTACCACCGGCGAAATCAACAACAATGGGCTAATTTTCCGTTGATTGCTGTCTAACCAGCGGTCTGGGAAGGCTTGATTACAGCGAAAATACATGCACACTCACTAGTCTTGTCATTTTATTTACTCAATCGGAAATCGGGGCGAACATGGTGAATAATTATCCACTCATCGTTTGAAAGTTGGCTAGTCATGAGGCTCAATGAATCAGGATGAAAATTCAGCGGACCAGAAGTTGTCTTTTATGCAACGTGTATAGTAATAATGTTTATGTTTAGAATAAGCATCAGTGCTTTCAGTATGCACTCAAGCACTACATGGATGGTACAAATAACTATAACAAAAAGATTACACTGCCTAGTCCTTCTGAGTTACTTCTTAATCACTCCAAAAGAGTGTAATCAAGAAGGCGATTATCTTGTTCCTCAACATACACTAGTGATCATGCTGATGTGTTGATTTTATGTATCATCTTCTTTTGAGAGAACACCATTAGCAAGGGTAAAATGTCTCACTAGCCGTTTTAACCCCACGGTGTTGCTGATCGCCATGTGTAGTTCACATGGATGTACCATGTGGGTTAGTTGCTCAAAGTGGCCTACCATACCACAAGAAATATTAGGGCACTCGCTTAACAGTGCCCAGGCTAATTGTCATGGTACAGAAATATCATATTCACTGTCAAGGTCAGAGTGGACACTGAGTACACATGATTTGCTTGCCATGTTAGTTTTCGACATCTTTGTCACGTCAACTTTTATTTGACATTTTGCAGCTTATGCTTCACATATGGGGAAAAATCTACTACCAGATGGAGAGCCACTTTTCGTCGCTTTATCACATAATTTAAACCATTGACATGCATGGGTTGACTGAAGTGAACACTGAGAGTGAAGTCTTCAAAGCTGGTTCTGATTGCTAACCACACCTCTCGGTGATCTTCTATTGTTAATAGTTCTCCCTTTTTTATAAGTCCGACGCATTCTGTTGTGAATTAACACATCAAGCGATCTGTGCCTCCACAAAAACCACCATAAACATTGAAAGAGGAACGAGTTACAATGAAATCGATTGAAACAAACTTGATCGGATAGACTTCATCCTTCTCCTAGCTAGTCAGCACTGCATATAACTACAAATAAGGACAGTTGAAGAGGTGCCAAATTGTGGTTTACTATTGGGAGCAACTGCTTCATTCGGAATTAATCAAAAAACAAACGTTCAGCTAGATATTAGCCACAAAGCGGACTGTTTCTGCACGTTGAACGTAACAAAAAGTATATTCTACCTCTACACTAGAGTCTTAGTTGTTCAGTGATGTATATATTCTTGATTTTCTATCTGGATGCGAAGGCTACGATCAACTGTGAGCGACGTTCAGCTTTAATTCAAATAAACCCCTATCCATTCATCTGTAATTTAAAATAATGAGTAGACGATCTGACGCGATCGGAGTTCTCGACTTATCTCGAAAGCCCGTATCGCTAGATTATCGATTGAAGTTAATAAGGCAATAACTGTTCCTCCTACCCAGACAATCGGTCAACCTGATCACCAATCACAACCGAAAAGGGTTAAGTTTTCAGGCATGATCATTTGATCGTGCTTAGCGTAAGGCCGATGACACAGTGGCCACCATGGTTCCTTTTAGAAAGCGTGGTCGGAGTTCTAGTCCAGGACGTGACAAGGAGATGCACTACTGACGAGCTCTAACAAGAGCAAAACTCAAGTATAATGCTTCGTTTGGAAAGACGTACGCTGGGAAGTCTATCTGAATACGACGATTGCGATCCGCTATGAGTGATCATCACCTTGAATCAGGTGTTGTTGTTCAGCAATATCCCGGAATATGTGACTGTTCACGAACAGTGAACAGAAGCTTTTCGGTTGCAGCTGCTACATCTACAGGAATGATACTTAGGTATCATGCATCTATCGCTTCTCATCACACACCGAAGTTTAGCACAGAAGGATAATTATGTTACCAATTTGGGTGAATGTGCCTCGTTGTCACGCTTGTAAATGGTCAGATATGCTGCTGTCCATTTAAACATAAGAACGGTTCCTGTTTCAGATTTCGAAACAGGTGCCTCATCATGAGAATTTATAAGTAGAAGACTGTCAGCGGCAAAGGCGGCATGGGCACGACCATCTGATTTTTTGATCTAAAAACAGTTCCAACCGCAAATCTTTATCGGCGTCTGATTCTCAACTATATTAGCCCGTGTGATCTTGCATTAGAATAGTGTTCATCAACGCGCGATAAATACACAGACTGAAAGTTGTTTGACTAGATATAAACTCTAATTTTCTACTGCTCACTTGTAACATATATCATCTTCGCCGACAATGAGGTGTTTTTCGGTGGAGTGTAGCGTAATTTTGAAACCGCTGCAAACCTTTCCTGATGGTCTGTGATGAATTGATAGCACGACCAAAAATATACGAGTCGCTCACTAGGTATAGAACAAAGTTTCAGCGAACAGACTGTTTTCGATAAATTCTCCTCTTTGGCTGGTACAATTATATAAAATTAAGTGACGATTTACAACGTTGTTGATCAAAGATTACTGAAGGGACAATGCAATTGGATAAAAGATTAACACTAATTCGCCGTGGTTAGGAACACAAACGAAGTTGGTTCTAGTTAGTCATTGTTGATCAGGCTGGTACAGAGGGACGGGGACAAATTGTTTCACGGGTTGGGCGGCCGTGTTCGGCCAAGGGAGCCTCAGAGTTCGAACGATTTTTTTATGCACTCACAGATCCGGGTGACGTGGTCGGATTGCGACTGCCTCGGCTATCGACAGGATGTGGCATTTGACCTTTCGCGACAAGGCGGCTGGGACCCGATAGACGGTACGAAATGCTGTCTTCGTGTCTGTGTGTTGATTACAATCAACCAAATGGGCCAGAATGGATGAAATGTATGCTGAACCACAGGAACAGTCAAATGAATAGATCAAAAAAGAGGCAACATTATTAGGCACGTTATCCTTCAAATTCAGTGAAATCGCCCGTTTTGAGTGAAATGTAACAACCGAGCTAGCGGCATAATAAGTCGTGTTGATAGCATTGGCAATTTGACGTGATATCAATTCTGCCGCTGAATCACCCTTGAATGGCAACGATAAGTAGACGTTCTTCTTATCGGCAGTGTCCACTGAGGGTCGCGGTATTCTATCCTGCATGTTAGTGTTGATGAACTTTTCTGGGTAGGCGTTAGTACTAAGAATCTCCCGTAAATTCTTTAGTTCCTCCTCTATCGTGTCATCTGTACAAATCCTCTTTGCTCTGCTCGTCAGACAACGTATCAGACCACGTTTGAGACTGAGCGGTACGTAGCTATGGAAGTGCAGGTATTGACCAGTCCATGTTTTCTTCTTAAGTACGCTCCTCTGTAGTGAACCATCTGGTCTGCGTATCAGTACCACATCAAGAAAGGACATTCGTCCGTTTATTTCCTCCTCCAAAGTGAATTCAATGTTGTTATGAGCCTTGTTAAAAATGTCTAGTAGTTTATGCGGATCTTCTAAACTGTCTACTACGCAAAATATGTCGTCTACATATCTTCAGTAATAGCCTGTTTCTTTAATCACATCATCTAACTTGTTGTTTTCAACCATGCTCATGAAGATGTCAGCAAGAACTGGTCCTAGTGGAGAGCCAATAGCTACACCATCAACCTGACGGTATAGCTCTCCGTTAAACTGAAACTGGATATTGCTTGTGCAGAACAATAATAATTCTTTAAGATCTTCTGTGTGCATAAACAATTCGTTCAAACCATGAGGCTCCCTTGGCCGAACACGGCCGCCCAACGCGTGAAACAATTTGTCCCAGTCCCCCTGTTCCAGCCTGATTAACACTGACTAACTAGAACCAACTTCGTTTGTGTTGAGCATAATCCTATCAAGTGCTTACTGTGGAGGGAGGTGGGCTCTAAACCAAACTTCATTCGTTCAGCAGTTGTGTGATTAAGACATAACAAATACCAAATATTTTTAAAACTGACACTGAGCAAGTGGCTTTTTCAGAGCCTTGTACAGGCGAGTTATTATTTCCCTCACTTCCATGTAGTCGTGCAAATAAAATGACATCACTGGACGAGGGATAAACTGGTATTGATTAGCGAGGAAAAAAGATTTTGTGGTGATTGTCACTAAACATATTTACCATTACTGTTGTTTGATTACACTGTTGACAATAATCTGTACAATTACGCTCGAGAGATAAATTACCTGCTTTGACTAGTTCGGTTGTTATTACTACTGTGTCGAAGCTAGCTCTGGAGTTGAGCTAAATCAGTTACTTTAGTTCTGTATTTTTGGAACCATCACACTTGACGTCATGGACTTCTGTAAATGTCTACGGTGGATTCCTGTCCACTTGAAATTCAGAATATTCATGATTCGTCGAGAGAAATGGAAGATTATTTAGAACGCTTACCAATCTGGTGTCTCACGGGCAAAGGGCTGAATGTAGAAAAGAAAGTCGCTCACTTCCTCGCCGTAAGTGGGAAAGATGCACACAGCTTGGTGAAAAACTTGTCATTTCCTGATTCACCATATATCTCTTTCCTGCAAATTTTTGAAGAAGCTGCTGTTTTCACACGTTCAGCCTGTAAATTCTGAAGCAGCTGAACGAGCTAAATTTCATACGCTCACGAGGAAAGAAAACCAGGATATCAGACAGTACATTCTCGAAATTCAGACGCAAGCTGCCCGATGTAATTTCGAAGACCAATTACAAACTCAACTTCGTGACCGTTTGATCGCTAGAATAAATCTGCGTGGTCTGCAACAGATGCTTTTACTGCTTCCAAATTCCACTTTCCAGTCAGCTAGAGCATTATGCAAACAGTATCAGGATGTCAAAGCTGCTTTAAAGGATGAACCGATGATTTTACACAACAACAACGTGAGACGATCAGAAGGTCAACAAAAGCGGCAGTCTGGAAAAGTAAACACTCGAAATCCAATTGATACTAATCAGCCTGCGCCCGATCCGAATGCTACCCGACGGTGGAACAGCTGTAAGGCACGTAGCAGCAAACATTCTTGATTGACTTGTCGATTTCGTAACGCTAAGTGCTACAGGAGTGGTAAAATCGGGCACATTCAGTTCGTTTGCCATAGTTCAAAGTCTTCTTTTACACATTCTAGTTGTGACGATGATAACATGAGTTTTGACTTTTAATCCATTGTTCTTACTATGATTTCTACTAATTCTCTTGATTCTACGAACCATATAACACAATCGTTCACTGGTAACGGTGGTCCCCAACATTCCTTCATTGTTGACACTGGTTATATTCAATCTCTTATTTCTGTCGCTTGCGTGAAGCGGCTGGAACCTTCTGTTATCTTGAGACCTGCCGACATATCTGTTAAGGGTATTACTAGACATGCTTTACCTATTCTTGGCGAATGTGAACTTTCACTCACAGATCTGCAATCCGCAACCTATTCATGCTCATTTTTTGTCATTAATTCTGGTCCGTCTATTATCGGTCTTAAGTGTATAAAGGTTTTGAAGCTGGCTCTTATATTATCTGTTAAATCTTCTGAGACTGAAATTTCCGTTTCTGAGTCTGTTTAAGATTTGCAATCAGTTACTGAGAGATTACCTTTAGTCGACCCAGCGCAAACAAGAACTCCTGAACGCGTGAAGAAGAAGAAGAATCAACATAACCACTACTACTCGGATTTCATTTGAACTGCGGCGGATGTGGTGATTGTCACTAAACATATTTACCATTACTGTTGTTTGATTACATTGTTGACAATAAGCTGTACAATTACGCTCGAGAGACAAATTACCTGCTTTGACTAGTTCGGTTGTTATAACTACTGCGTCGAAGCTAGCTCTGGGGTTGAGCTAAGTCAGTTACCTTAGTTCTGTATTTCTGGAATCATCACAGCTTTCTTACATGGGACTTCCACCTTTTAGTTTGCTTTATTGCCGAATTTCTCCCAGTTTTATCAAAAAACAGCATTACGATTATCTGGTTCAATTTCTTACATCAACGGAGACAATTCGCATCCAGTCGATGCATGCAGCAAAATTTCAGGTGATTGTTTCAACTTTGTAGTCACCACCTGTATAACTCTGAACGGTGACATATTCAGTCAGTGTGTTGCAACTATGCCAAAACAGTAATCGTACTCGTTCCGTTTCAGTTGACTGCAGCAGGGATTGGTGGTCTGGGGGATAGGAACCTTGGCACTTAACAAGTTAACTGTAACTAAAACCTCAGTATAGTCACCGGTAAAGTCCATGGATGAATGAAAGTGTGCTATTATGGAGTTTTAAAAATGGCAATGATTCCTGGATCTCCTGTAAATTAACCGTGAGGTTGTTTATTGCACACAATAGATAACAGATTTTGAAGAAGTTTTATCGACGGTGTGGCTGCTTCTTTTTATAAGTTTCTTCATGATCACGACACGTTTGCAATCTGTCACCTGTAACTCTGGTATCTGACTATCTGACAATTAAAGTGCACACGTAATTGTACGGTAACTGTCACACTACGTATGCCTCACTGTTGTCTATCAATGCTGAACCATTTCCCAACCTTCTTCTCTAACATCACACACTGTCCTCATACAAACGACGGACAGTAATAGTGGCAAAATGCAAGCAAGTTATTCCTATTCTGTCTCCATACATATAGAACCACAACTATAATCCTTGGACACAACCAAAACTCGCTGCTTCGTAAGCTACTGCTGATGGGTGTCGCCTCAGTAGTTGCTTACTTTAGTCAGTTTACTTCAAGCCACGGACTTAAACATTTGTAAAACCACAGAAGTTTGTAAGAGTGAATGATATAATGTGTATATGCTTGATGACGAATGTCATCCATTTACATCACAAGTAGCTTTGTTGCCAAGATTCCAAGGCAGTTTCATAAGCATCCTGTCAAGTGACTTCCGACAGGACATTACACATTTTCGCCGGATTACGACACACAACCGCAGCTTCTGAAATTGCGAGCCCAACGTTAAACGGAGCCGCCGAAATAGTACAAACTGCGTATAGGCTGACAATGACTGGCAATCGGTGGACAATTCTTGAGCCCATATTCAAAAGGAACTTCCAAAAGTCCTGGTCCGATTCTCACAAACTATTGTTTTAGACACCATGACGAATATCAAAAACAGCAATGTATTTTTGAACGGTTGTTGCGTTTCCCGATGATAACATAATCATGCCGTTGTGAGTGATACTTGTAAGAATGGATGGAAAATACATACAAGTAAGATTACGCGAAGGAAGATGTTAATGGTATTGTATACGATTCACAGATAAAGTAGCAATTATTCCATGGACGATTTGTGGAGGATGATTTGCTAATTTGGGAACTGTTGTGAGGTTACCTTTGTCATCTCCTAAAAATTGGCTTAGCAAAGAGATCAGCGCTATAATAGCGTTAATTGGTTAGACTCGATATAATAAGCATTTGTAAACTCGGCTTTCTTAAAATACCGTTCCATAAGATAGACTCAGATGTCATTAGACATTCTGTTTCAGTGACTGACTATTAGCTAAATGTTCACATACCATTTCGACTGGAATCTGCAACAATAACATCGATTGGAGTTAACAGACAGTAACTGTGTCTCCTCTCGAGGAGATCGGGCAACCTGATCATTACTCACAAGCGGAAGTGGATGAGCGTTCTCATATGATAATTCGGTCGTGCCTAACTTGAGGTCAATCGCGCAGTGGTAAACACGGTTGCCTCATGAACAACGTGTCCGTGGTTCAAGTCCCGGCGGTGGCGATGATATGCACTACTGACGAGCTCTAATGAGAGCGAAACTCGAGTTTAGTGCTTCTTTTCGAAAGGGGCCGACTGGAAATACTATGGGAATGCGACAGCTGCGATCAATTGTGGGTGATGTTCAATCTACATGAAAATCAAAATCCCCTACTACTCATCAGCAAGACAAACGTGTCTAAAACCCTAGAGGGGTGACAACAGATTAGACCTTAAAACGATCTGACCGGCCAGGTTTTGGCTGATGCAATAAAGGCTATTTTCTGGGTTAGTTACAAAAGTCCCAGTTCGTCAGACAGGAGACGATGAGAAACATAAATAACAACCTAGTATAATCAAACCCACGGACACGTACTTAAAATGTTTGCCTTCGGTTTGTATCAGTAGGGCAGATGTTGACTGACGTTGAGAAAGACCTGTACCATGAAAGTCCTAGTGAGACCCACATCACACAGAAGAGTAAGCACAAACATGTTCATCGAAACTGATCACAAATGTCGTGCATTGTTCAGCCACAAGTTCGTCACGACAACCAATAAAACAACACTACGAGCCGTTGAAACGGCTGGTGTGTACTAGCCGACATAAACACGACCAGCCAGGCTGTGAACAGACGACCAGCTGGGAATGGCATGGATAGCGTGAACAATATACTGATGCATGCACCACCACAAACTCAACAGACTTTGTCCGCACACTAATCCTAGGTTACTTCATCCGTACTGACAACTGCAGCGCAACGTATTTTTTGTAAACTCTCATCTGGTTAGACGGCAAACTATTTTCTGACGGGTCGATATTCGAAGGTATCGTGCAATCTGAGTAAACTGGAAGAAAACAGAGTTAGTGACAGAAGAACGACTAAGATTAGACTGAATCAAATGAATAAGTGTGATAACTGTGTAACAGATCCTGTCGGCTAGCTTGGGCATTTCATTTCACGTATGTGTGCACGTGCTTACAGCTTTCGATTATCGATCTATCCAGATGAAGGATCAATGTATGATAATGACGATTTCCAAGGGTAGTAGTCCGCACTTACAGTCTGAAGTTAGCAGTGAGCGCTCGCCACCCATAAGTTCGCCATGGTTTCAAGCAAGGTTAATTCCGAATCAAAGCACACCTGGTGAAATCGATCATGCTCGAGCTGCTCATCAACGCAGACCATGAAATGCAGGGAACACTGTTTCAGCGTCCGGTTGTGCCAAATCTGATACAAACTCCTGGAGTTCATCGTAACTGTGTCATCCGTAGATGAATTCAAATGTGTATTTGATGCCACACCGAGGACAGTAAACAGAGTGTTTGGACAGCCTGATCGTCCAAAGCATTATGATGGAATAAAGGTACTTTCAACCTGACTATTGATGCTAGCCGACTGCTGTTTCCTATTTACGGCAGCGTGATAATTGTATGTTTGGTTAGACAGTGTTTAAGTTTGAGTTTCGCTCAAAACCCTCAGGATTTTCTCTTTCTCTGAAACTGAAACATTCTTCCGACTTGTCCTTTTCTTTCTATACCGCCCAACACATTCAGTTGCCTAGAAACATTCTCAAGTTCCATTGCCCACTGAATGTTTCGCAAATCTCATGAATGACATATTCAGTGAGGATGTGCAAGACGATCATAGCAATCGCCACCCAATTACAAGTGTCCAGGAGACTGTAAGGATGTTGAATATCTAAGCTGATTGATTCGTTAAGGGCATAAACGTTCCCAAATCACACGGTAGCGATAATTTCGTCTATGTCTAGGCTTCGTTTTGATCAATTGGAAGTAGTGAACTGACCTATTTTATCACTTCATCAATATTTAAGCCGAATGCAGTAACATCGACAGTACTCGTACATAGTGTGTCAAAGTGTTGAAATGTATATATGTGCAGATGATTAACACCAAAATAATCCTATGCAATGACAAACTTGTCACAGTTTATAGGAGAGAGTGAAATATGTTGTGGAAGATGAAGGGAGATGTACAGAGAGAGATGTACACAAAAGTTCACAACACAACACCGCCACTTACTTCAATTCTTCTTCATATCATACATTGTTATCATCTAAAGGTACTCAGTGTGCTTTAGACCCCAGACAAGAAGTAAGGAACGCCTTACTGAAGCAGGTTTCAATGCAAGCGCATTCACATTCTGTTCCCAAATCATGTTCTTGCGACCAGATTGCCGTTCTCAGCTTAATCCACCATCTGTAAACAATACATGATGTGACAAGCGATGTGCTGGTAGTCGTAAGATGGGAAGAAACCAACGAAGTTTAGAAGACGAGAGCAGTATACTCAGAGGGTGACATTCTGTTCGTCTAGAGGACACGTTGGCGAACTCCATCATTGTTAACGTTGTATTCCTATCACATATCTCTGATAGTTCAGGGACACCGACAGTCAAAAACGGATACCGGGGAAATGTTCAGCCAGGATGGATCAGATTTCATAGCCATAAAAAAGGACCACTCTTACATTTGCAAGTTACACAAAAAGACTATGACCATGCCTACGCCACAAACGACGCAAGTAAGTAAACGCCGTCTGATTGTTAAGTATGGAAGTTCTGATCTCACCAGGCATTCCGCTAGCTATGATACAGCTCTCGTAATACGTGAACTTCCAAACTACTCCCAGCGACTCATCAACAAGTGTCAGAGCAGGTAAAGAAATCTGTCAATCCTACAACAGCACGTTGCATTAAGTACACACAGAAATTGTAACAAACTAACGAATTCAAACCTCTTCTCTGTCTAAAAAGTTCCAGACTCATTATAAACGCACACGAATTAGAAATATGTTGTCTGTACATTCTATTTTGAAGGTGACTGTCAGGTAGTAGGCCCACACTACTATATTAACAATTTAGAATCCTGTCCATTATGGAGATGAATAGAAAAGGAAGACTGAACAGACTTGTTGCATTTCATTTCAGATGATGAAGGTAGCCAGCACACTGCACTACGCCCTAATCCAGCTCGAGTTGTGGCAATAAGTTGCTTCCAGTATGTCGATATACATCGCAGGCACATGGATCTTAGTCAGACATTCCGGCGGCAAAAGCTCAATCAACTGTACCAAAGGCCTCTTTGTTATTAAAGATAGCTGTTGGCAATTTTTTTGTGAAGGACGGAGTTCAAACATCTGAAGCAGTATAAAGATTTGATGAGTGCAGCCAAGGTTTGGACAAAACTTAACATCCTCCAGACGGATAGATTGTTTGTGCGTTTCATATGGTCTGTGAAATACAATGGCTATAAGCGATATCGACGCAATAGGAATCAGGCCAATCCCTCAGTGGTTTGCAAACGCAATGCATGAGCCCTTTTTGAAAATACAGACGATACTAACCAAACTACGGCCACTTGGAACAACTTCAGTGTCTCAAGTTTTCTGAAGCCGTCAATTCCTTGTCAAAAGGTGGAACATCTCTATAATAAAGCCAGGGGAAATTTCATCCCACTGGGATGTTTTGTGACTCTTAGTAACTTGACTGCGAACGAAACTTTGGTTTTCGTGGGAGGAGGAAGGTCAGCTTACAAATAAGCACACAGAGGGTTTGAAAGCTTGGTTTCCAACGCAGATGACAATTCCATCCGCGTCCTGACCGTCCTAAGCGTCGTTATAGGTTATCAGTGGGTCCACAGCTGGTTTCGCAGATTGTTTCGCTCACACCTGGCATTCTGCTAACGATTGCTTGCAGGAGATGGAAAACCTTTTGAGAACTCCTGGTAACAACGATTTGTTCTAAAGTGGTATTGCCTCGTGTCCACTGGGCTTTGCGATTTCCTCGTTGTAGTTTCCGAGGTTGAACGCTAATAGCCTTGCGAACTTAGTTGTACTTTGTGCTGTATGGAATATTCCGGCGATTATTTAGGAGTTCTACCGATCGCTTAGCGAAATAAAGGTCAACTGCCGCGGCGGCAGTAGTACCACACGTGACATTACCACATTTATGCTTTGCATACCCAATTTCATTCATTGTCGTCGGGTTGGCGTGGTCCTTGGCTAGAAGCCAACGCGCACCGGTAGGTGGGAAGTGCTTGTGTCCCTTGTTTAAATGCGCCAGTTGTTGTTTGATGACGAAGCAGCACAACTCCAAATTGCATGCTGAACTTGGCACACACCGGTGTACGGTGGAAATCCACAGAGATTCTCAAAATGGACAGTCTAGGAAATGACCACGCCACAGACAGATGGAGGCAAATGGGTAATCTTTTAATGATTGACTTCATAATGGTTTTCACCAGTTGGGGCAATGACGACTATAACAGCACAAATTTGTACTTGTCAGAACTGGACCGGCATCATCGTAGAGGGGCAACAAAGTTCACCTCTGTCCATTCGACAGGTACTATAACAGAGTGGTCCAACTAAGTTACACTCGTCAAGACTTAACCCGCCCGCTTGGGCGTTAAAGTTTCTGATCAGCACTAAAATATCCGTGCCTCATACGGTAAGCAGAATCTAAGTCAGCTGTTGATAAAAACATTTGTTGACTTCGACTGAAATATGTTCTGTAGAAGCATATGCCACAGTAACAGTCAACGTTTGTCACGGCGTCACTCGTAGCTCTAACCGCATATTCAAGTCTGACAGCACAAAAGCTGATACTACCTGGTATCCAATCCATCTGCTTTCTGTCGGCGTATGTGCTTAAGGAATTTGCGCAACCGGCTTGGCCAGTGGCTTGAGATGCATGGGCCTCGTGAGAAGCGCACAATATACGCACACGGTGTGGCGGTCAACGATGGGTACGGTTGTAAAACTGCGATAGAATCATGAAACCGTGCGTCGCCACGACAGCAGATATCGACGACGATAGTCTCCAAAGTACGTGTAAGAGTTGCTTCTTAACCATCCTTTGTAAGTGTTCAACAGCTGTAGATAGTAAGCCTAGTTGGCGTACGGGACTAGCCAGGGGTTTTGTCCGTCAATCAAAAATACCATATTGATACTTGGCAAAATATACTGGTGACTATGCCTCCCAATGAGAGCAGCAAATGAGAGAAGTCACTAGAGAGTGATGAATACGGGGCCGGATGGCTGATAATTAATAAAGTATATTGTGGTGAAATGAGACACTGAAGAAAACCAGATCATCAACACCTCGGTATATTTTCTGGGAGCCCAGGTGCCCCCGTGAGAGGCACCTGAAGCACTTTTGTAGTGAGATGGCATGTAGCGTGCCTTAATACCGTCAAAGAGTTTATGTGACATTTTATTGGAAGTTAAGCTGCCAACCGTGAAGTCACCACGCCCTGATACTACCACCACTCATTGTCTGCGACCGCTGATTTACTGGAAGCCCTCCGTAGAATTCTTAGTTGGTCCTCAACTAGAAGAACGTTCCGCAGTCGACAGCCTGTGGACGCGTCCAACAGACCTCAGCTAGCTCATCAGTCTACCCGGGTGCCGGCGATAAGGCCAACAGGATTTCCGAGCTAACCGCTGCACCCATGTCAATAGGTCCACTTCTTCCTTACACACTGCTTGCTTACTTTGGTCTGCTCGACCACCGTATATTTGCACAGTTCTAACTGTCCAGGAATATTCTAACAGAGAAGTCAAAAACAGTGCTTTGCACAGTGAATCTCTCGATTGATACACTGTGCAAAAAACTGCTTCTGACTTCTCTGTTCAAATTTGTTAACGGGAAAGGTTGCTTTGCTTTTCAGGAATATTCTATCAAGGTGAGCCCCTTACAGGCAGAACTACAGACGCTTTAGCGTCTGAATTTTGTATTTTGGGAGGGTCAAAAACACAAAATCACACTATGACTTGGACCTTATCCAAAGTTTGTCGCAGGAATACTTCATCCCAGTTGTGGACTAGCTAGATGCAACGTAACAAGTACACAACCATTAGTCTTTTTTAGGCAAGCACGTCACAATTTTTCTGATTACTGTTACGGTCACTCGTGGCAGTTCCGGTGGGATTTTGTTCCGTAAGGCCAATTCATGAGAGGGACATAAGGCTTATGAAAGTTATAAGTCCACTAATGAACATATTCCGAAGAAATCGCTTTTAAGATAAGCAAGTGCATGAACATGAACGGATAGCAAAAATAAGTGTCGAAGCAGAAATTTAATCGCACCCATTACAAGCCGGATTAATACCACTTATTTTTGTAGTTTAGTTTATACACGAGAGTGTATATCAAGAGGATATTGGTCGACGAAAAGAAGTCAGGATTGTTAATTGAGACTGTGTGCAATAAGTCATCGTCAGCTGTCTTGAATGCACCTGCAAGAGGATAGGTCGATCCATTCACTTTTTGAAATCTTCACGTTACCCTGTGAACACTTTTCCAGAACAGTTCATGCAAAGGGATGCGTGATCAGTTTGTAATGAGGTGAATCAACCCAGAAACCCTGTCCCGCGTGAACTATCTGGTTTAATGAGTAGCACGAGCTACGAAGAAGTACGCAATTTAAAAATGCTGTCAACCACAAACCGATGTTACTGCCAACAAAAGCAAATAAAAGTCTATCATTTGTGGACATTCAGTGTGAGTTCCGTTTATTTGTAACTAGGTTCACTGTGTTATGAACCTAAGTTTGATGGGACCATGTTCAAACAAGTTTAATTTTCCGCAACATCTGCAAGTCGGTAGGTCTTTCGGCATATCATTGTCCATCCACGAAGGAACGATATAAAAACGAATGTACATTCGAGTAGTAGGTTCTTAAAAAAGTATCACTTCTTTATACAGGTTTCGAACATATTTATTGGCACTACATGACTGTTATCTCATTTGCAAGCAAAATGTTAACCTCCAATGCTACGAGAAATATTCTTACTAGGAATACCTAGATTGGGGACAAATCGTCCTGGAGATCAGTTTTTCAGGGATACTTTACCAACAGGATGAATTATCCCCGGGGTGATTTTAGCAACATTTGAATGGGCAATTTATTCTGCAATATTATTGAAACGCTGTTTAGTAATTACAAAAGAGTAAATAATAATATTAACGCAATAAATCGGATATTTCTTCTGCTAATTTGTTTTGATGTACACATTTTGTTGCAAATAACCTTTCAACGGATATTTCCCACTATACCCAGTGATCCATTTCGGCGGTTTAACCCCAGTCCAGTTTCCGACCTCAAAACTAATAATTCTGAGAAACATCCACAAAAATCGGCAAGAAAACAATGCTGTCTACTTGTTTGGGGTCATAAGGAAGCTCTGAGGTGAAGCATCACGGATAACCATGTACAGTAAATGAGTATTTCTCAATCCACATTTAAAGACATATGGCACATTCGGGTCTTGTGAGAACCCCTACTGTGAACACCAGAAGGGCGGAAACATTTCGTGTTTTTACGTGATTACGAAGCTCCTAATCCACGAAGAATGCGATCCCCCAACTAACAATCGTCATCAAAAGAACTAAAACTGTGTAAGGAAAGGTTTACTGTACAAAAGTCGATCACTCCTATTTGCCTTCAAACCAGCTGTATTGGGTCAAACGTGAAGTGCCACAAAAAATATAGCAAAAGCTAAAGATGTCACAGGGTCAAATAAACACCTGTTTATTTGACACTGTTTCTCATTCGTGATTGAAGCATGGCCCATTTCTATGTTAATAAGAATATCGTAAATATTTAGAAAATTTAATTGGCTGGCAATGTAACAAAAGTTTCATTTTTAGAAATATCTTGATTTATATAATTACTCAAATCCGTGCAAGTTTTATTGGTCAGAATTTATTTGAAGTCTATCGGTAAGAAACGACTATTCAAAATGACGCACTCACTAGAGAGATCAACATCCTTGAGGTATCGGTGGTTGGTTTTGCTAAAATCTATGTACACCCTGTGTTTTCAAGCAGTCGTTATGTAGACGAGTGGATTATCGAAATATTACGAAGCTCAGAGAATAAAATTTGCTAGAACAGGTTTAAGAAGTTTGATTGAACAATAAGGGGGATTGCAATTATCAGTGAACCTTCGGTAGTGTTCACCCAAGAACGGCTCTCAGTAGTTAATACGTAGAACTGTTGAGAATGACATAAGTTACTGATGTTACTCGAAATTTTACGCTGTACAGATTATACCCATTGTTGGATTCTATACAAAGCTTGGAGAACGACTGGTGGGTAGCTGTGCAGATAGCAACGTAAGCCCACATCCATTTCAAGCAAGGAGTGCCCACAGAACGCGTGTTGGATGATGTAGCTTTCCATAGCTGAAAAGTGTGTCACCTATGAACCGTAGTGCGCATGTGTAAGACTGTTTCAGGACTACAGATCAAAACACCTTACATTATACTCTGAACTAGACAGCCTGAATTCGTTCTGATAACGATATAGAGAACTTCTTTGTTAAACGTCCAAAAACATAATCTAAGATATGGTGGTGACGTGAATGCGTTAAACAGGAAAGTATTAAGTGCCTCGTGTAAAACACATACGCAGGTTTATTTACCATATTAGTGATGATTGGGTTTTTCTTGATTTTCAGTCCTACTTGCATGGAAAATGTGAGAAATCATGAGCTTCAAAAGCAGAGGTGTAATTATGATTTTATTGGGAAAGGGGTGCTTTTGTATGACTATTGGTTGACAAAATTCAATGAATCACTCAGTCACCTTATCGTTCTGCAATATTTTACTAATTCTAAGTCAACAGCAAAATCACATACTGCAATAAACTACATGTTTTACATGAAAGCTGGATTTTATTTTTACTAAAGAGACTGAATTATACTATAAAAAAAGAAAACACTTCAAAACGGGTTGCTATGACAATGTCTACCTGAAGGACTGTTTTAAATTTAGCTACTTGAGCAGAAATCTCAAGAAGGAGACAAACGGCAGTAATGCAGGTACGGAGTAGGTTTGTGGACGATCTAAGCCTAAACCCGTTGTCATGTGATCACGACTTCCTATACCAGAATTTCTTGTTGTATTTGCTTTGTTCAACTAGTGGTGAAAAAGTAAGATCACTTATTTGGAAACAGGGAAGACTAGAGCTTTGTAACAGATCCATTTAAGTGCACAAGAAGCTTGACAATACTTTCACCTGATAGTCCAAAATGCAAAGTCATATTGAGCAGGCGATGCGAAACAAAATAAAGCATTTTCCTCTGAGCGTGATAACTGAAGAACTTTATGAACAGCTCTACAGGAGGTACTCCAGCACATAACTGGACACCCCGGAACGAAATATCTCTGCAACTAATGCTACATAAAACGACACAGATGTGATATAAGAATAGGAATGAAAACAGACCAAATGTAGATACTTAATAAAATCAGGTTGCTTGAATTTATTTTCAATTGTTCCTCAGGTTCGGTTGTACAGAAAATAAGTGCAACTTGCCCCATTTCTATAAGCACTACTAGTATGTTTCTCAAAATAAGAAAGTGTACCCTACTCATGACGACAGAAATTCTTTCAGTTTATTAGTAATATTCTCATTGTTTTTAGATAGCATGGTTACAGTATTAAATAAGTATGCGGGACAATAATTCTTACGCTAAAATAAAGGTTAATTCTTTGGGTTCTTTTGAACGGTAGAACGTCATTTGCATTTGTTCTCAATCCTTACACTCAGTTCAAATCTTCTGGCAGGCGTTTTCGAACAGAAGTGACTTCAAGCTCCAACATGGTTACAGTTCGTCAATGATGATGTGTTATTTATTTACATCTATTCGAAATTTGGTATGTCCCTTAAGCTAGTGAATTGACCAGTCAAGAAAGTTGGAGAGCCCTTTGTTGCAATACAAACGGTTGGCTTCGTATTTCTCTCGGAGAATAACGAGATAAATTGTTCCCCGGGTATTAGTTATGTTTGGTTCGGTAGCTTTCTATTTTTGATTGGTCGTGGGGATTTTCTGTTGAACGATATTTGCTATTGTCTGTCCGGCAATTCAATTAGAATGAAGAGCCCATCTGTGTGTCTTGATGGCATAATTCACTTACGTGTGCCTCCCGTGCCAAACGGCCCGTCGATTGAATACTGGCATTTTCTTTCGAGGCAATTCCGTGACCGTTTGGTCTAGTGACTGCTTTGTGCACAGGCCTGCTTTATCGATCTGTCCAACTGATGTGACATACCCACTGGTCCGTAAACTACGGTAACCGTGTCCCGCTGTTACACTAACCCAAGTCGATCTCCACCGCCTTCTCAATCAACACACGCAGTCGTGACGCCAAGCCTGTCGGACGAACGGTCTATCGCGGATGAGAGCAGGTTTGCGGATTATATGTCACCATAGCACAAAGGTGTCGCCCTGCCTAAGTTGTCGTGCACGGTTTTGTCAATCAGGTCGCGACGCAACATGAACTCCGGGTGTGTTCGATTGCAGCTTTAGCCACAACACTCGCTGTTTTCCGTGGCATCGTTTTGGTCATGCTTTACCTTCGTCTTAACCAGGGGTGAGCAGCTATCACGATTATGGCAGCCGGTATACTGGTTCGCATGCTTTACTAGGCAAGCATTTTCAACCATTCACGTTGATCGTGTGTTTCCTTTCTATAAACAGGATTTGTGTATTGTTCTGTGAAATGAAATCAAATAAAATGTTAAAAATTTGTTAGTTTTTTTTAGATATTTTCAAGCAAGGAAAATATTCTTCGTAGTCCCAAAACGTCAAACTGCCTAAGCATCTTTGTGCTGCCTGCTCAATTTATTTCAAAACATTTCAAAATTATTTGACCCTTATAATACTGAGGTTTCTTCCGGGTTAGTTGACAAAGTCTACCAAACCCCTGTTTGCGTTTCCTCTATTTTACGTTCTTTTTGCACATAGCAATCACCGAATGTAGCGGCAAAGTTAAACGGCAGTCGAGAAATCACCAGAAATATACTGCGACTAATTAACATCTGAACACTGCTCAATATGTTCTCATTTGTTTTCTGACCTCGTTCTTCATTCCATACGTCCTAGATTTGCCCTAATGACAAAGAATTTAGATCCATAGCTATAATACCGTTTCTATTCGATCCTAGACACGGTTGCCGAAAGGAGTAATCACATAGGAGACCGAAACTGACTGCAGTTACCAATATGGAAATAGTCCTGATGTGAATCCAATTGAAACGGGCTATCTTGGAAAGCGATGGTTCGTGTAATAAAAGCCATATTAGTCAAACTGGGAATGTAGTTGACCTTTCCTCTGGAACATCAACACAAGTGTACGGAAGCTAAGAGGAATCGAGCAAATCCGATCAGTTGAGTCCCTATCAAAGGCTAACACACTGGAAATTTGACCGAATGGTTCAACGTTTTAAATCTCAGCTTCTGGCCCCCTCGAGTAGTAGCAATCGTTTTGTGTTCCCTAAGTTACAGCTCATTGCTAATGTCTTTCTGTGCACTGGAAGGAAGCGGACGTCCTCTTTTGTTTTCAGGTTCAAAAACAACTGCACAGCAACCGAATGCATGTAAATGAAGACACAGATCCTAGTGTTGGATATTAATCATCCAACCGATCGACTAATCAAAATGTGTTTTGACCATTCTCTCATGATCTCATGATAATGCGGGATGAGTAAAACTGACTGATGTCAAAATCCCTACCTGTTAGCTACCCAACAGATTTGTGGCAACTCATATTAAGCCTGTTTTGCTCAGATACATCCCGTTACTAAAATGAATGAAGTGAACCTAATATCTACATAATCTAAAATTTATTCTACAGGTCATTTGAAATGTGAGTACCAACCATGCATGAACCGCCTTCTGAGCCAGTTCTAAATCTACTGTCAAACATAGTGTCCCTACTGTACATAGTACAATCAAGCCAGCGTAGGAAACAGCATACGTCAACCGAAGATCGTGTTTTTGGATTTAGTTGACATTCTGTTAGTAGACTATATGTGTTGCACTACGTCATGTACAGCCAATTCATTGTGTTTGTGAAACTGGTGTTAACAGTCATGGATATAACGTGATGTCATATTGTGAAACTGCTTAAGATTTTTCATTTTGGACACATACACACCCGCAGTATGACAAATATTGTCCACTTCTTGACCAAGTTTCTTACTATACGGTCGAAAGTGTGGTTTTTGAAGAAAAAAATTCCATGTCGTTCCGACAGAGACTCTAGCAAGTATTGTTCAGACAGAGATGAAGCTTTTCTTTACCAGGCCACTGATGCACAACGGCTTGCCAGTGCTCAACAACTTGACAACCCCAATGTTGTGACCCGTGCACTCACTCACTAGTCTTTGGTTATGAAACGAGAGCGCAAAGCTGTGTGTTAAAGAAAACCAGTATGTGAAGAGAAGAGACTTACTTATCCAATTTGCTTCTGCCATCTAACCAACCTCCGAAGCAGCACAGCTGAAAATCAGTCACCTTTTACGTAATAACATCTAGTACAGAGTGTGTTGAGTAAAACTGAATATGTCAACCATATGCTTGCCGTCGCGTCCGAGATTCTAACACGGAAACTCCGATATGGGAAAGGAAGTGGTTTTAAAACTGGACTATATAAAACTGGGCTTAGAAATGAGACATTTTGTTAGCCAAACAGATAATGCAGAAAGGTTATGCTATCTGAAATCAAGACAAAAATCGAATAAGCAGCCTTAACTTGTGACAGTTTTATTGAGTTTTCACGGACTATTTTAAGAACAAGAAGCTTTACGAAAACAAAGTACTCATATTAATTTCAAAACATGAGCCTCCACTTTGGTTAAATTTGCTCTGTTTCTCGTTTGTTCGTCTAAAAACCACTCACTGAAATAACCTGTTTCATTCAGACACATGTTGATAAACCAGATGTTATGCTTCAGTGATATTCAATGGGTCGTTTGGTTGGGATGCCAGCTTATTTAAAAGCACACCGTTATTGTCTGTAGCCTTCCGACAATCAGATGGTGACCTCGTATCGCCAAGTTTTTATCAAACGAATCTTTTGATAGAATTGTCCGAACTGTTGTCCACTAGTAACTATTAGGAATTTGTCCTACACTAATTAAAGATCTTTCAAAATTGGCCGTAGTTTTTGCACTCTAACAGACTTTCAAGTTGACCCATTTCGAAATCAAGCACTAAAGTCGAGTTTCGCTCCTGTTGCAGCTAGTCAGCAGTGACCAGTCTGTGCTAGAATTCTGGCTACGCCTTCATGAGGCAACCGCGTTGACCTCACGTTAGACATGGCTGAATCATCACATGTGAACATTCAGTCACATTCGCTTGTAAGTAACAGCCATATTGCTCGATCGCCTCCAGAGGAGGCATAATGACTGTCCTGCTAGCTCCAATCGATGACACCAGGACTAGGAATTCTTTTCAGGACAAAAACATAGACATCACTGAAGCTGCTTAAGTGATATCAGCTAAGTTCCCTACAACTTAGCGGTGCCCGAAATGTCGCTCAATAAGCTTAATTCTTTCCATTATTTCAACTTGGACAAAAGTCTAAGTCGTGGGGTCACTGATTGGAGTTAACAGCAATTGTGTCTCCTATCCAGGTGATGGGACAATATAAGCATTATTTACGTGCAAAAATAGTTGAGCCTTCAGCTAATATACCCCACTCCTGCTTTATGTGAGGTCAGTGATGTAGTGAGCAACACAGTCGCCTCATGAAAGCCTTGGTAAGGATATGCACTGCTGGTGCGTTAAAACAAGAGCGAAACTGGAGCAACACATTTGTTTTCGATAGGGGCTGAATTGCCCACGAAGATACGATGTAACAGTAAAATATACTACTTGTCAGTAGTCGTGCGGAAATACATTGAACATTGTAGTAACCGGGGAAAAGTACACAGAACATTTTGTGCAAATCGGCAGAACATGGGGTTTATCCACACGAACTTGACATTGGTAATCATATGGCCACGACATCAAAGTTATATATAAATGTCTTTGCGATCATTGTGTTGTTGAAGTGCATACCACTTGTACCGGTCTACAGTAGAAACGAACCTTGTGCTACCCGTCTTACTGGCTCACAAGGGTGGTTAGTGAACTGAAATAAAACGAGCAAAAGCTAACGTCCAAGTTTTGGTTCATTATGGTTCCTTGAAATAGTTCAGCCACTGACATATGCATTAGGTATTGTACTCGATCGCATAGTAAAGACTCGGTGAACATCGATACAGCTGAATGTTTTATATCAACAAGGTTGAAGTCCATTTTGAAAAGCCATACCGAAATTTTTAAAGTATGGTGACAGATTACACATTACATCTAATGTGCTTATAATTATTATTGCGTTTAGTCTCTTTAATGAATCAGGGTGACGTGACAAGGATGGTCATCCCGATGAGCTAAAGGCAATCTCTTCAAATTATCTATGACTTGCAGTGCTACTATCTGGTGAATCGTCGTTGTAGTTTCGGAGCCAGTGTTTTGAAAAGAACATATCAAATTGCTCGGGTAGATTGCTAAAAAACTAATCTTCCCAATTCGCAACAAAACGT
>JTDE01000002.1:643949-678659 GCA_014338405.1 Paragonimus skrjabini miyazakii
TCAGTTTATTTTACGTTTCACAAATTAGGTACAGAAGGAAACTAGATCTTTTCAATCACACCTTTTGAAACAGCAATGCCGGTCTGACCACAACCAAGCGTAATATAATATTTACTGATGATAAGCTTCCATTTGTTTAAATCAAACAAAATTACTGTACCATCTTATTTACTTAAATGATAGGGAAGTGTAGCACAGTTATATAGGCGACCTACTAGAAAATTTTAATATAAAGTTATCCTTGTTCAAATTGGTGGAACCAGAGTGAAAAAGACACAGTTCAGATTGAGTAAACATTGCGATCAACACAGTTTATTCAAGCAAGCGGAGAAATTGATCGGTCACAAATCTGGATTACGCCAAAAGCGATTCAGATTAGATATGATAAACAACAGGACAAAACTGAAGACCACGAATGAAAGGCACAAGAGATAATCACGAATTTATTTCAAATTCCGCCCGGTTTGATTTAGTGTGCTGACACAAATAGGAATATCGTACATATTAGGTAGATATACTTAGACTGTTATTTTTTATCGGTTACAGAAACGTACTACTGGTAAAAGAAGATTTTTGATAATACCGTACGTGAATATAGATGTCAACTGAACAGCTGTGCACTGCTTTTATGAACAGATAAACCAGTGGAATCAACTGTGTTCAATCGGTGAAAACGATGTATTCTTACTTGCTATGCGTTTATAAGGCCGGTGAATGCATGAATGTTTTACATCGAAAGATTTAGGCAAGGTATTCGTAAGTCGCCTCTTGAATAATTTAATGATTGACAAATTGATCAGTGTGTACCGGTAAATCTGAGTGAGTAAACATTTTCCAACTGGTAAAAGCCAGTGGATCTTTGAGGTATGAATAGTTCTCTGGATGTCACTGACGTTCACCCACTTTAGCAACACGAATTGGAGTCACACATTACTGTTATATTTTGCAGTAGATCTCATAAGAATGTGCCAATGGATTGGGCAGTTACCCCATCGGACAATCGTAAGATACTGCTGTTGTTAATAAACATATACCGGGGTGGTAAACCAAATCGACTTTCACAATGAACAAAGTCAGACAAACTAAGCGGTGAGAAACCGTTTGAACTTATCTGACTGTACTCATGGACGACAACACATTGGTTGTTCGACTCCCGTCACGTGAACAATAGGAACTGATTAAAAATACATCAAAATCTACTATGGTGCAGTTATGTACCACGCAAACGTCGGTAAGAAAAAGGGTACTAACCTCAAAGTGACTGCAAATGTTAAAAGTTCACGGGTTGCTTGAGTAATTATTAGCATTATGTGACATTTTACATCAAAGATTACTATCGTTGCTTGATGCAGAATGCTGAAAGAATTACAGGGATTATTTCACTGCCTGAGAAGAATATAATTTATTGCGTCTAGCTACTTCCTGTCACATACAACAGCGTCTACAGTTCAATACAGTGGGTTCTATAGTTTTTATCACTGACATCAGGCGGCTATAAAAAAAATTATTTGTCAGGGCTTGTCTTTAACGAGTGGAGAAAATTAACCTCCATGTCTGGTTGTTTGGTACACTCTGAAGGTGGCGTCTCATCATATTCCAAATGTATCTTTTGGATTTTGTAAATATATATTACCGTTTGTACTTGAGGTAGCCATTAGTGCCTTCCCAAAAAACCTATGCGTGCACTAACATGAACATTAAGGTTGGCAAATATATTTTCTTAAGACAAGAATGTATCATTCCAATTGGCGACCAACTCCCCTTACTTACAGACTGTAACGACATCTCCAGGGTTTCCTATATTGATTTACCTCCTTCGGCTTCAACAGTCTGTTTAGCTAGACTGGTCGTCTAAATGATTACGTTTACACAATTCGCGAATCCAATTGATACAATGTTGCAACTGATATGGTTGCGACCAGAATTATCAAAATCAAGAGCGACGTTTCACTTGGTCACTTTTACTGAACGATCTAGAGACAGCTAACTTATTTAGCTTCGAGTTATACGGAGCTAGATATCCGGTTACATGGAGCCATCGTTTGTGACTAACGAAGGAAACGCGTTGCATATACTGAAATTTAACACCAAGCTGACGTCGATTCAAAATCTAGTACTCACTCTCCGTAGCGGATAACTAAAAGGGTATAAGAATATAGTTCTTTGCAGAGTTACCTATTCAGGTCTGAATGATGGTGAATTTCAGTTTCAACTACCCAGCACTTTACAAGAGAGAATGCAACAAAGTGGACGCGTGAATATGTAAACAGAAATAATTGTTTCTCTTTGTTAATGTGAATGGTTTAAGTAGGGATTGTGCACAAGTTGCTATGTTTAAAATTTCGACGTCAGGATGTACTACAAACCGAAGTAAAATCGTCGGAGACTTTAACTAGTTGTGCCCTGGTATGCAGAGTTTCCTGCTCGGCACGTGCTGTCTTGTCTGTGCGTCAGTAGCCACAGCGCCGAGAATTCCTTGACCATTAAACTAGTTTAGACACATAATTCCACATGTTCCTTCCGCTTCTATCACTCTCATGTCACGTGACTTCCTACTGTCTCGTCTGGGTATTGAATTTGTGCCGTTTGTTAAGTGCCTTTATCTCAGTACGACTTTCCTTATGAAAAGTCGGTTGCTTTTAAATGTAATTACACCACCTTATGTTCCAGGGAAAGGACAAATGTGCCTTTTTAATGACCTTACAACTGTCTTATTGTTCATAATCAATTGGAAGGCGAACAAACGAATTATGCGTCACGTTTACTCTTTGAATAACGCGACATTTGATAATTTAGCTATCCCATTTTCTTGTTTGCTGGGTTCAAAGCATTAACACTAGCCAAGCAGTGTCACCATCAAATAGTTTCCGCTGAAATTATTAAACTAAGTTCACACATTGGAATCCACAATAACTGGTAACAGTACATTCGATTCACTCATGGTTTAAGTCGTAGGTCCATTTTGAGCGAATATATGAGGGCATATTCATAAATGAACAATGATTTGTTCACATGAAATATTCGCCTTAACAGTCCGTTCGTACTGTTTGTGTGGATGTTATTTACTTTAAGAAATTGCTTTCTCAGTGCTGTTCGACTTGTGTCCTCCTTCCATTGAAATACCCGGTGCACACTGCATACAACCTTCTTCAGAAGATAGTCTAACCTGACTGACTGAATGTATGGATCTGTATCCCTCGGGTTTTGGGAAATGTCCCAAACAGGGATAAGACATCCCGCCGTCTAAGCCAGAACTGGTCTTAGATGTACATCACCCATTTATTGCTGCGTTTTTGAAGTCAAAACAACGTAATGCTTTTGCATCCCTAAGGGTAGGATTTTGACAGATGAAATGAGGGATATAAAATTCAACGAGAATTTTATTTAAAAAATAAATTACTGGAACTCCCTGAGGATTTAGTGTGTTCAAAACAGATATCAATTGAGAAGAACTGCTCCACCGCTCTCTCTGATTTACACATAAGTGAGAAGATCAGGTTTATTTAGATGTTGAACCAAGTTGTACATAACAAAATGGTACCAAAGTTTAGTAGCACGTAACTTTCTCTGTTCCAGAGGGTTCAGTCGAAGATACTGAAGAATGACTGCACTCACTGTAGTTAGTTAAATGAACTATGGCTAAATAGTTTTACGCGTCATGAGACAAACAAGATTAACAAAATCTAACAACTGTGTTACAAGAACTTGAAAAACGAATAAAAATAAGTACCGAAATATAACACTTTCCGATAGTATATAAAGAAAATTAACGAATGAATAAAGTAACCAATGAGACAGCACACGTGCACTAGCAAATCGATCGATTAATTGAAAGAGAATTGAGATTTATTTCAAATACTAGACGAAACACTTACTTTTGACTTCAGAGAAAACATTAATTTAAAACGACAACGTCATGTTGCCCTTGAAGCAATACTTATATACCTGACGGAGGTGAATCCAGATAAGGGGTATTCTTTAATTAAACAGATGGGCAAGTATTGGAAAGTGTTTGGTAATGCGTGTTATCCATAACCGTAAACAACATGTCCACAAACTTAAGTGTGTTAGGTCAGGCTATGCGATTATGAACAACTTACTGTTCATTTCATCCACCACTTTCCCAAGTGAAACGCAAAATGGCACGAACGCACCATATTTATTGGTTGATTTTCCTGAATATTATAGCAGTCCCCGTTGATCCAGGACTTACATAAAACTGAGCATCTGTAAAAGTATACAAAAGCCCCTTAGATGCTTCTTAGATGTACGGGAGTGAGTACATCACATTTATGACATTATTCGGCTGCAGAAGTGTCGGATTTTATTGGTAAACATTTTGTTCCCTGTTTCTATTGCAAACTGACCTCGCTTCAATGATTATGGGTCTGTATCATCCGAACCATTTTAGTTGTTAATGTCAATTCTAACAGGTAAACGTTATATAGACATGGCAGTTAAAGAGAATTTCACAGGGGAGTGTTCACAACCAAACCTCTAAGAGGAGAAGGCACACCCAAGCACGATGCGATGATTTAGTTAACCATGACCATCTTTTGGGTAACTAGGGAGAACTCACCGTCTTTAATACAAGAAAATCTATTTAGATAAAACGCGTAAAACCCTCAGTATGGTAGTCATTTGAGCAACTTCCATTTAACTGCACTTTCTTAGGAATAAAGAAATTTATAAGTGAGAACGAGATTATGTTTCCCTGTCGGTACGAATTTGGTGATGACAATTAACTCATCGTGTGTTGTGTAATTGTTGCATAATATCAGTGTGTGCATATAATTTGCTTATAATTCGGACACTTCGTGACGCGTAGCACAATTTCAGTTCACTACATCGCTGTAGCGAAGATATGTAGCCGTTATGTTTTGTCGGACATATATCCGGGATTTGACCGAACTCGCCAAACGACATCTTACTAAGGCTGACTCACCGTAGTAAACTGATTACGTCGTTTTTCTTCATTTAGGAGGTATTCCAGTTTACCTTACCAGTTTTATCCACAGTTCTATACTAATGACTGTACCATTGAGTTCATTGTAACTTTCGGTACAGTAGCCCGTGTTAGAAAGCTTGTATTGAGAATCTGAAATGTATGATGCATGACTTTGATACCTCAACAAAACTTATACCTTTAAGATTTCGGTAATTAAAATGAGCATCTAACCCTCTTGTTTAGCTTGTTTTGTCTGTCGATAGAAATGATGTTATTAGCAAATGAGAAGTGGCGTCATAAAATAGTGTACAGTTTTAGCTGACTAATGTACACACGATGTGAGATAACAATGTACATATGGCCGTTGATGAATACAATTAACAGTCGAAAGTATTTTTCACAGTTATCTTTTAACTGTCATTCTGTTTGTTTTACTTTGAATTTCGATTATTATTATCATTATTATTATTATTATCGATGTAAAACCTGCGGTATACCAAGATTTTAATTTCAGTTTGATGCGTAGGTTAACATTGCTTGTCTTGATGTGGTGTTACAAGCAAATAACTCCCGCAGTATCAATTTCTTTGCAAACGAAAATTCGGCAGCGCGGTAACAGTGGCATAACAGTTACTTGAGAAGAGTTGTGGACAGCTTTCAGTATATCTCTCGATAGTTCGAAAAACAAAACACGTCCCAGGGGTGACCGATCGATAAAACAGTCGCATAACAGTGTGACAGACATTCTAACTTGCCTAAAATATCCATGTATTATTGACCGGGAAAACAAATTCTTCACCTTTTAAGCGAAGCGATAAGTAGTAAACAGAGTTTTTGGTATCTCTGGTTTTTCATCCAATCTACCTAAACTCAACGCAATCTAGTTAGCAAAAAGCGTCTAATTCACAGTCCACGACGTAGATAACGGATAGTAAGAAAAAATAGATCGGTGATCCATTTTAAATGTTAGCTAGTTAGACTTTATTATAAGAGGTATGACAGCGCAAGCGTTTCTTAAACGTGTGTGGTATGATATGCCTATAATCAATCAAAAATCCCACTGTCCTCTCATGCCAGCAAAATATACGAAAATTTATTTTATGTACAGCCTCAATATGGTAGTTAACTCACAACATAAGGCTGATGTCTGGTCGGATATACCACAAATTCAATCAATGTTGACTTGAGAAAAACAATTATATGCTGACTCAACAACCCCCATGATCTTCATTACCGCCAACTGAATGCTGTAAGCGCTCCAGTGGCGAATGTATTCATTTGATCAAGAGAATGAATTACTACATTTCGCAAAATGGGTGGCACTTTTATGTTTCACATGTCTCATGATCCTATCCGACGAAACCTTCAATAAACTGAAGGCGGTTTTACTTGTCACAAGCTGTAAGTAGTAGATGTTGCTAGCCGTGAAGTCAACCATATTCTCTAACTAACTAAACGATCGGTGACGTTGATAAGAATTGGAACATTAGATGGCATGCAAACTGGTACAACATCCCACAATAATGCCAATTATACATCCTTATTTTTCAGCCAATGGTTCGAGATATCTGCTTAACAGATAATCTACAACTTGGTGTCCACAGCTTATCTCATTACGGGTTGCAGTGGCAACCGATCATGTTTGACTTTCATATGCATCCGTTTACTTGGTTGCCTGTCAAATTTTTAAAATGAGCACGTGACTTTTCAACCGTGCGTTTAAGTACAACTAAGTTGTCGACGGTTTCCTGTTAGCTACATCCAAGAAAGCGAGTCTGTTGTTATGATGAATGACAGTCTGACTTGTATGTTCCAAAGTAAATTTCAAGCCGTACGTTTACTGCTTTTTTCAGATGTGGTTAGATATTCACTGGTATTTAGTTAAACCTGAAAGTAATCATTCTTTTCCGTAGCAAATCTTGCCAGTAGGTCTTGACAACTCCTATTCATCTCCTCCACAACAAAAGTTAGATGTTATTCCTAAACACTGCGTTGCAAACCGTCCTCTTTGTAAAATTATGGACTGTGAAACGTTGAAAACGTATGTCGCAGTGAATTGACTAAACCGCGAATGGAGGAAATGTGGAATGCATTATATAGATCTAAATTTGAGTGACTGTTTGTCGGGAAATATTGTTATAAACAGTAGTGTCAACCAGTAAATATACCGTATTACCAAACAAACACGAGCGACCTTGAGCGATTTAGTCTACTTCATAACACTTGGAGCGGGAAGCAAATAACATTATCGCTGGTGAGTGGTTCTGCTGTTCTTGTTCAGACCAAAAAATTTGTTAGCAATGTTTATCATTCAACAATATAAAATATATTGAATTAAACTATGACCCTAACGAACGAAGGTGTTCAAGCTACAAACTTTAAGCAATATGCCATTTTGAGCCATAATAAGGAATGAATTTACGCCTAAAATAAGCCATAACGAAAACAGTAATGTTTCCTTGTAAGCGTTTTTGTGAAGTCAGCTTTGATCTATACCTTACTTATACCATTTCTGATGTTTGCTATTTTTCGTTATACGGTCAATGGTATTGAACTGCAAAAATCGATAAGCGGGGTAGTTTTTCAAAAACGATTCGTAGTTAACAAGAGGCAAACACCTTAATCATATTGAAGATTGTGTTCTTCAGCATATGAAGACAGCACTGTGTTCACCTCAATCAACCTTGGTTAGGCTAACTTGAAAGAAGGCTGGGTAATTTTCCACTCGCAACTCAACCATGCTCATTTCTTAACAAACTGATTGAACCCTACGTTCACTTACATCGTCAATTTTGGTAATACACTTCAACAACTCCTCTGAGTCATTATCGAAAAATTTTCTATCCGCTTGGCTGATTTCTTATCACAAGACAAGAAAATTGATTGACTATGCGTAGTGTGTTATAAACAGAATAGGTCACTAAATATATTTCGATGATCTGGTTGTCTGTCTGCGTTTTTTAGAAGACGCCGTTTTAGCTGGTTCCGTCTGCTAAAGTCTGTGTAAATAGATTCAAAGTATTGATGTATAATTCTAACATAATATCCACGTTACGTTTCTATCCACAAAAGTGATTCGAAGATTGCTGACAGCAATATCCGTACCTTCCGAATTGTAACGGTGTACCACAGAAAGTAGAGGCAGACCAAGAACCAACAGTCACCAGTAGGAGCTAACGGAGATGATGGAGGACAACGTTAAGAGGTCCATAACATTTCCTGACTTTCCGGTAAAGCAGCAACAACCAAGTTTACACATCTAAAACATCTATGTGACATTGGTATTGTCTTGGAATCGTAAGACGTCAATTCTTTACCAGTCGGTGTGCATCCAAAAGACATAAATTACCTAGTTAACGACTTCGAAGGTAGTACAACAACACCGAGACTTTGTTGCAATTCCAGAGTAAATTTATAATTTTCGGAGATTGAGGAAAATATACCCATTTCTTTAATTTTAATACTGCAAAATAAATGTGGCCTTTTCCGTCGTGACAATCCTTGGACTGTCTACAGTATGCATCCGTTACAAAATTGTTGAAAGAAGAATTGATGATGGTGGTAGAACATAATCAATAAACAGTGTAAATTCAGAACAAACGTAGACAGTTACCCTCTTCACAAATGTACACGTGACCGCTAGAATATTGCCTTGATAGAATTCAATATCGACAGTGAACTATTCTGAACCGGTTCACTCTACTGTCAGCTTACGTATAATGACAAGAGTGTATTTTTATTTTGTGTTCATCAGTGTAAATTTTTACGTCGAAAAGCGTACCGATGTTCAAAGTTTACTTTGTGTTAAAAAATCTTCTTATTCATAGCAATTTTGATCTTAATAATTCCCACTATTAGCATTCAAAAAGTAAAACTTGTTGAATGCAAATATACAGTGATATTTTTTTCACGTGTAAGTGTAGTCAGTTTCACTCAGCCAATTATATATCACATTCAACAGTCACGCAACAGAGCGATTTTAGACTTTTGTTGAACGACTTAAAGTACACAATCAATTTCTATCTATTTTGTCTAGAAGGAATTCGTAATATAAAGAGTGATATTTTCCCTGCAACTGTGTTAATCTTAGGACTTCATTGCTTCTGAAAGACAGGAATACAACCTTTCAGGCGAAAACGGGTCTGCAAATGGACAAGTTGTCTAGCACTCAGAATTAAATTGGTTTCTAAAGTTGCCTTAAATCAAGTTCTGGCTTGATCGTCCTATGTGGAAACAACCACGTGCATTAGATATTGACCTAGACAATGCAAGGCAGGATATTCATCTATTTTTCCAAAAAACACCAACGTTTTGGAGGAAAGAAGATAAAAATATAACCGAAACGAGATATGTTGATACAAATTGTACATATACATTCTAGAATTTCATGCAGTTTCGTGTATCCAAACAGGTAACAGACTAGCATATGCAATAGCAAATATATCAACGCAGTTAAGAATTTCCCCTTTTAATCCTGTTTATTTTCCGCCGTGGACAAATCAGAACTAGTCGTGTTTACAATTAATCAAAATACACTAGCCGTCGATTGAAACTTTCTGTTGAACGCAACCGTTAAAATAAATAAGCATCGTTATTGGGGATAATCAAACCTTACCAGTCACAAAAAGCTAATCAGAACAGAGTAGGGCAGCGTGATACGTATATGCTCAACGGTCTAGATCCACCGGAGGCCCACTATTGGCACATAATTCGCAAGTGAATGGCTGGTCTTAAGCTAAATTATTTTTACCGAATTCAAATATGTCAAACTTCTGTCTAAAATATACAGACCAGACGATCAGATTTGTGAAATGAAATCTCATCTACACACACAGAATAACAGATGTGCATGTAGAACGGACGAGAGTATGATATGAAGCTAGTTTATATCTACAAACGCTATATATATATAAGATCTCGAACAGTATTGTTTTATACCCTGCTATCTGATACATTACTAGACAGAAAGCCCACAAATATTTCATTAACTATGAATGGTGTTATCAATGTGGTGCCAAAAACGGTTGCCACCAAAATGTAGGGACAATCAGTCGTATTTTACAAAGAAAGAATTATTTAGGACTTCTCAAGTTTTGCCCAAAAACGTCAGCAGTTTTTGATACATGATTTACAGATAGCGTGGTTCATACTATATTAATTATCCTCCTCGAAATCCCGAACAAAGTGGATGGACCGCAGGATGTGGCAGTTTCCTTCGGTTACCCAACTAATAGCGATCAGGAGTGCCTAAACGCGTAGACTCTACACCCAGCGAGAAGCATTCCAGAACATGGATCCCACGAAAAACTTAATTACAGTTACGTTGTGTTCGACGTATTCACTAGTGTATTTTCATATTGGAAGAGAGCAATAGTGTGCTTATAATTGGTGGACAGCAACAAAAATACTCAAATGTATCGTAACAGACTTCCAGAGTTTTTACACTTTTCTCGACTACAATTTCACTGAAACTACTCAATGAAAAGGCAACCTAAACTATCCTCCACCGTTTACAACCCATCGCTTCGTTGAATCTAACTTCAACAAGCTTGAAAGACATGCAAATAATACATCCGTGTAAACGCTGCTGTAAGATTGGTTTTTGTGTGACCTAACAAACATCCTCACTGATCACTCTTGTAAACATGACATTCGGTCTAAAATAGTCGTCTCTAAAAGTGAAACTGCTTCAGATAGAACCTTTAAGCATAAAAATAAAAGACCCCACTGAAGTTCCTTCTCCATTTTCATTATCGTACTGGTTGACGGAATTGTCTACTTGATTCCTGATATTAGAGGAACTCTGCTGGATTACACTTGAGTAGACCTAGTTCCATCCAGTTCCTGTAAAGCACCCAAAAGCTCTCCAGGATTTACCGTCCAGTGTGAAGTGTTGTTAAATGAAGATGAGGAACAACGTTGAGAAAATATTAATTTGACGTACACCTGTAGATGCTTGTTTGACTGATAGAGCTTGACAGCTAAGCGAGTGTAATAAAGTGTATAATAGTGACACAGCATGAAGCAAGAAATTATCAACTGTATTTGTATCCAACAACGTTGTCTAGTTTGCGACTGTCACCTTGTTACTAACAACGTCATTTTTACCGCTCTGTTATATACTATCACGTAAACTCCCGGTAAGTTCAACTCTATTACCACATACAAATACATCCGACTGCAAGAGTTGCCAATTTGCTCTATACAGTCAGTAGTTGTCATAAAAACATTTATGTAAATCTATGTCGAAATATTCCTAGATATTTTGGTAAGCAGCTTCTTTGATTGATAGTGTATGAAGCTTAGCGTCAAAGATCCATTATTAAGTAAATTTGTACAAAAATATCCTGTAATTTCAAAACTGTCACACTGTTATGAGTGTTCTTTTGATGGTAAATGCATCAACTCTTAGAATATTTGCGACAGAATGTATCCACTGATTTTTGGTGATACATTCTCTTCAAGTTGGCAGTAGAACCCGATTTTGATGATTTTATAGTTTTAGGTAAAATATGTAGAACACGCAGTTTTGGTAGAATAAAAACTCCAGACCCGATATGCAAACATAAAAAAGATAATATACGCTGATTTAGACAAAATACACAAAGCTAACAGTTAGGCCTGGTACATTTCTGAAGCTGAGTTGTGTACCAATAGGTCGTTCAAACAATCAACCCAAACAATTATCAAGATGGTGTCATTCATCAGCTGTGAAACTGGTCGCTGGCAGACTTCCGCTACCTAAACTTGTGTTCTTTCAAGATAAAACTCTGGGTTGAACAGCACGGCTAAACAGTAACACTGCCCAACGTGATGAACCGGCAATTGAAACGAAATTACAGATATATGGTAATAAATGTTGCACACGAAGATATGTTTCTCGTGACGTTAAAACCTTTTTCAGTAGGAAAATACTTCTATAACTCAAGAAACACATTTATAGACAATACTTCTACAGTAATAACAATGACAGGACTCATTTACGAAAATGCACCGAGTAACCCGTGATGAAAACTCTCAGACAAAGTATTCTGGTGCGTCTATCAAGCAACTTGTTCACTGTTACAAACTCAGTAGTCACAATTCATGTGGGTTATATATATATATGTATATATATATATACCTAGGCTAAGTTGCGATGTTGCTTGCATAAAAATCATATTCTTACGTAACGGAAGTTGTAGTATACAAATGTGTATATTACTTGCCTGTATCTAGGCGACCCACTCATGTGGTTTTTATTTAGTGCACCTCATAAGCATCGAAGGTAGACAGAAAGATGGCGTAAGATTGGATTGAACAATTTATTTGAAGAGAGGTCTACACACGATGCCTTTAAAAGTGGACGCTCTTCGAGGAAAATGCAACCATTTCTGACGTGCATTATAATGAATCCACTTGCCTCTGAGTCGACTCCATATTGTGGCATGGTTCAGCTTCTACACTAAAATATATCAGGATAGTAGGAGCATGAGGTTTAGAAGTACGATTAGATACTAGATAAGGAAGGCCCTTAATGAGAACCCTCTTTGGAAACCAGAACTACTAATGCCCTGTAAGAAACAAGACTTTGGACCGAAGCTTGCTTCAATGCCCTCAGTAGAAGATGACAGGTTATTCGCATGAGAAGGAATCAAGCTCGTTTATACGCTAAGAGTGAACTAGCGAATAACGCTCAAGTCACTTGATGTGCTAAATACATATGAAAAACCGATTAAGGAACTTAGTGTAGGGCATATTGAGCAGTAGATTTTTATAAACCATGTCAAGCCGACCGACCAAATAATCATTGGGTCATGTAAGCTAGTGACTTTCTGCTTGGTTGAAGGAAGCACAGCCGTTTTGGAATCTGACTTATAGGGATTATTCAACCATGTGACGTAGTTCCAACAAGTAATTATGGACCCATTCAGTGGAGGAGAGAAACAAAAAACCAAAGCCTACCGTATTTTCCCAGGTGCACAACGTAATAAATAGATGTATGGTATTCACTAAAATGCAAACTTCTTGGTATTGTCCATATTAATTTTTTTTCTAAGTCATGACAAACTACTGACCATCATGTTTTTATGTTAAATGAAGGGTAGTGTTTGAACCATCATCATTTGGTTAACGTCTAAACCTGGACAGGCTGGATGGTTTCTTGCACGCTCATTTTCACGTCGTTTCACGACGGTGACCACTAAATGGTTGAAGCAGATAAGTTTTGTTTCCAACCTGCTGGGCTGCCCACTAATGCCACATTAATCTATAAGCTTATTACGGATCCCCGTATCTGGACAAAAATTTCCCCGACCTTTCCATTAGTTGTGTGGTTAGCCTAATCAGATAATGCTCTCCACTTTTTCTGTGGCAACTTTTCATAGTTATAACGAATCCCTCGTTGACCTTCCCATTTCATATAATGTTTACCTTACACACCTTGGTGACCTTTCAGATCTAAATATCGTTTACTTCGTTTGGATCACCGACCCGAGAGCGCAAGATGCCACCCTTCAGATACTTATTCTCACCCACCCTCTTCAACTATGTTTCTTCTGTTGACTGATTCACAGGCAAGCACCATCCACAAACACTGATTCGTGGGATTTGCGCTTGCATGTTAGCCCTAGTCGACTGTTCATCGTTGATCTTATCCTTGAACATATATATCCTATTTAGTGCCTATTGTTCTTATCTTCCATGTGAACGTGAATAACTGGGATTTGGTGTAATTTTTATTCAGTGAAAACTCTTCTGAGAAGGACCACCCGAAGTTTTTGAAAAGTTGATTATTACTACTTGCTGATCATGTTACATTTTTCTAAATCCATACAAACTGTTCGACTTCACTCATACTAAATTGGTTGCAGATATTTCATGAACTTTATCCTATTGAATGTGTTGTCATTAGCACCACAGTACCCGATTGAACGTATTTTGACGCTTAGAATCTCGCTGCGTGCCACTCAGTATCTTACGGATTACTTTGTGGTGACAGCCGCACCTAAGTATGCTGTCGCTTAAAGTGTCAGCTCAAGATCATGAAAATTGTACTGATGGGGCGGACTGTTTTGAAGACTTTCTCAAGGATTGTGTTATATTGTATTGACAAGGATCGGGGTTCACGAAAACGAAATAGTATCGCTCCCGATAAGGAACACTACATAATAGGCACTTTTTCTCCCACATGGAGGTGTTAACCCTTTGGAAGAAACTGTGTGCATATTTGTTTTCGTTCATTAGAAAGAACCGATTATCCAAAATTATTCCTTGACTGTGTTCCGAAAACAAGCCTACTGCACATTTTTGCATAGCCTCATAACGTTTTAAATGGGTTAGCCAAGTATAAACGTGTGTTTAACGGGCGTTGTGTGATTCGTCTGAGCGGATTTAATTGAGGACGCGGGATATAATAAAGAGCGTTTAATTAATTAATTAGTTAATTAATTAACTATTTTGTGCAAAAGCTCATTCAGTTAGATTAATCAAATGCTATCCAAATAAATTTATGTCGGATTTGATACTATTCAGCTTCTGCTTGTCCTTGATATTTTGCTCTTGTACATACTAATGTTTTTTAGTTCAATTATTACTGCGTTAACTTTGAATAGATGACAGTTGGATTCATTTCCTCTGTTTGTACTTCGAGCCATATGGCGTGCTTTTTGGTTGATTACACTTATGAGCAAACCGAGTTGGTTTGTTACTTTTATGAATGTGTAATGATAGTGAAAATCAGTGCCCAAATTGAGACTTCACAGATAGCAATTTTGTCGCAAACAGACCGAATCAGCAAAATGAAAATCCGGGTGGAATTCACTTCCACTACCAACTAATTAATCCGGCAACCCTGGAGATGAAGCAGTTTTCTTTACAAGCGCCAAGTGGAAAAAAACTGGATGTTGAAGACGTGTTCGAAAGATTCTACCATATGAGGATTTACTTACCTTACACCGCATGAATTTATTGTGTAGTCAAGCGACTGAACTAGACCGTACGTTCGCCACACGCTTTTGTCGATAGCGGACATTGGAGTGATCAAAAACGAGTTAGCCAATAGCCTAAGGAAATGCAGGCGTACCCCCACTAGGCCGTCGGTGACAACAAAATGAACGAATACAACAGAAGAGTTACACAGCTCAAAGAAGTTAAGGCAATTAAACATTTGACTCACAGAAGGTGTTCACAGGTATTCGGGTTGAACACTACAACATTCCAAATTACCAATATCCGAGAGACAATGATATTGAGGAAATACTGTAGACTGCTGATGAGCGATCAGAGCTGCAACAACGTTCGTAGTTTGATGGAGTGAAAAATACGTGTAGTAACGTCTAGTGATTGCGCAAACAGAAAGAAGAGCATACCAGTGTTCAAAGTTGTTTGCATTTTATTGTACAGTCAATTAAATCAATTCGAATAATAAGCAAAATTGATGCAAAAGTTTTGTTGTACAAAAATGAGACAATGTTAGTTTACAAACATGTGATAAACTTCACACCATATTCGTATTTGTGTTAGTTTATGTTCAGGTTGTCCATTGGGTTACAACAGACGCCCTCATACAAAATAATGCATATAAATTATCCAAATGTTTAAGCCTTCGGAAAAATGCAAAACTCCCTATTGCAGACAACGTTTATGATACACCTGGTTGATTGTTTCCAGTTATTTAAGATAGACGCGAATTATGGACATATATGAATATTTGTTGTCTACATGGGAAACAGAATCAATGGGGAAAGGTGCACTTGAAATGTACTTTCGGCGTTGCTGGTTAAACAAACTGGACAACGTATGCTATTATTGTTCAGCCGCTGCAGACTAAGCATGAGAAGTGATTCATTTTTCCTTGCAGTACATATGTGAATTCACTCTCTTTTATCACATCGCTAGTTGACCGTTGCTAAATATATGTGTACTGTTGACCGGGCAGTTTTTGAACCAATGTATGTCTCTGTTGGCCTCACCTGACTATGACTTAGAACACTATCCGGTAGGCTAAGACGGGTAGCTACTACTGTGGAATGTTTTGAACGCTCTTAGAGGAGTGTCACAATGCGATCTTGGGTTTTCAAGTAGTTCCGCTGATAAATATTTTTTTGTGTAAATGAGTTTCTTGCACATATTCCTAGAGAAAATACTAGCCCACAGCCAGTAATTGACCAGCTGGCAGCTCACATAAACAAGTCAGACTAGCTGTATTCAGTAGTATAAGGATGTTTAAGTCGGTGTCGAACTGTTCATCTTAAAAGTTCCGTGCGAAACTATATGGTTTAAATTCTCATGCAGAAATTCTTACGTTCTAAGTACTTGACCGTCATCGTGTAACATACTGAGTTTGATGGAAATGCTGATGTAATATATAAAGCCGTGAGATGATTTGATAAGACAAATGACCGTGAAAACAGACAGCAGTGAACAACGTCAACAAATTACGTTATTCTCCTTCAGTGTCTAGATAACTCACTGGTTAACTTAATATGAGAGCATAGTACTGTGACAACAATGAGCTCTACGAACACATCTAACATGTATGGCCGAGCGCTGTGAAACAGTACTGTCTAACTTCTTGTTTATATTTGTATGAGATGAATCGTATTAAACTCGAATGTATTGGGAAATACAGAAAGACCAACGATCAACCAACAAGTAGCACAACACACGCAAAAGTGCAAGTGAATCCAACTTCAACGGTATCGATTAGGTACATTGTGATTGCTGATTCGTTCCTGATTTTGCAAACATTTACAGTAGTTAGCACCGGTTTACTTGTAAAAACATTAAAACCTTCAGGACTTGCCAACAAGTTGCAATATTTTAAATGAACTTAGTGACATTCTTTTGACCGTTTTTGTTGTTCTTAGTTATACATTAATTGAATGGGTTGCTGAACAAACATCCCCATTGTGATGTCTGCAGATATCAAACTTGAATTGGTAACGCAGCAATATCATCACCACAGCTCGGTTCACAGTGATTTAGAATTTTACTGTACACACACCCGTTAACCAATGCAAAAAATGAAACGAACATTGTTGAATGAGCAGAATTTGGTTTGTTAAGCGTTCGCTCGGAAAACGCTGTGAACTGTGAGCATGACACGACATGGTTGCAGGGTCTTTCAAATGTCCATACAGTAATGGGGTACCACGAACCATTGTCAGTCGTGAACAATTAATGTGCTGGCTTTACCAATGGCAAGCGTGAGACGTGGGTATATTATTCTGTAATAGCCTCATCACACTTCTTTCAGACTGATGTTAGGATATCTCCAGTTTGTTGATGTTAACTCATTTGCGGGTTTATTATGCCGTCTACCTCAGACTCATTGAAGCCCGTAGATCAGCGCCGATCCGACAGTACTAACTGAAACTGTGCCGAAACTTATTTTGCCTTAAGCCCCTAGATGATAGTGTAACAAGTAACCTGTAAATTAGTTACCATCAACAAACTTCACCATTTTCTGTTCTTATCTAAAAATGCGTGGTCGAATTTCCACGGATACGCATGCCCGATAAGCTGAAACAACCATGAAATAGGTCCTGTGTTTCCGGTGAAATTTGACCACAAAACACATATTTGGCTTTAGTATGCGTTCATTGACGGCTTCTACGTCAACTCGCCATTCCCGTTCGGCACTCCGTCAAAGTTAATATACGCAATACAGTAGAGCGTATTAGGTGAGTCGCAACAGTGGGTGTTATCTCCCGAGAAAACATGTACAGGACAATGTCATCACGACAGCACAAGTTTCCCCAGATCCCAATAACATTGACCGCATGATCAAGTGGATAGGGGCTCAGATTATTAGGTTGTGACATCCTACTATCATAGTGAATGCATAGTTCACGGGTTTGCTGTCCATGCGGACATATTGCTACTGGTACTCAAAATGTTCGCAGTAACTTCATACAACTTAGTAATTGGTTGTTAGAACCAACGCTTCGCAACAACAGAATGTATTATTTCTTGTCCAGTCGAGGCTCTGATTTTCTACAATTGGGTCACTTAATTTATCAGATTTATCGATCCACTTACTAGTAATATTTAGGATTATCGAGTTGAATGCACCAGCTTGTTTTCTAGGCTCATGAAGCCTAATCATCACCACTGTCTTATTGTGTATTAGAGTATGACACTTGACCGTCTTAATAATGTGTTATGCAAACTGATTGTGGCAGCTAGAAAACTCCACTGATGCAAGAGTGCTGTATTTTTAAATAGACGATGCTGAAAATTAACGAAGTGAATATAGAAGAAGTGAACCCCGAATACATTTTAAAAGTATCATATTTATAAGTTGTGGTGGATTAATTACTGCACTGTATTAACGTCGCCTGAAATTGCTGCATTATTTTACACAAGTCCACAAACGGGAAGGGAATTCATTAAAATAGGGCAACGATATTTGTGTTTACATTCCTCAAGTCTTGTAATTCTGGTTATGCGCAACCAAACTATGTTTATCGTACATACATTAGCTGTGGTCTAAAAGGTCTGAAACTACGATAATTTAAATTTTTTACACCAATCAGTTGCAAGCAAACTCTCTCACGCTCAAATCTGAATTCAACGAAAATATCACCGTCAACATTCGTACAGTAAGACAAATTCTTATGCGTTGAGCTGCCTGTGTTAATAACATTGCTTGTTGCTGAGTCACAGAACATGAAATTTATCACACAAAACTTCGCAAACATATACTCATAAAGAGTCTCCTGATTTGGGTAATGGGTCAGGTAAGTTCAATCTTTCAAAACGGTTGAATTTCTTTTTAAACGATCTTCTCGTTTCACGAGTAAACATGGCAGTAATCATCATTTGTGGAATCGCTGAACTGAAGCATATTACATTGTCTCTTTCGACTGATATTTTCATGGAAATTTTACCAAGTATTTTTACTAAACCCGTTAGCTATCACTTTCTCAATCACACGTACAACTAGGTGGATTGAATATTCATGGGCAGTTCGCTGAAATTTATATTTTCTGATTCTATAAAATTCAAAATTACGCGACGGTTATTCCTACACATCGTAAATCTATCACACCAGTAAAGCCGAGTCTAACACTCATATTGATTCAATCTAGATTATTGCTGAACAGTTTAGTGCGACATTTGAATAGTTGCGGTTGTAATTTGAAGGATACTCATCAACTTCGGGCAAAGAATTGCCAGTACTTTATAGACATTTAAAACTTTCTGGTAAACGGTTCTATTTGAAAAGCTGCCGGAGAGAAATGTCTACAACCCAGCCAATAGACAAAATGTCGCGGTTTTACACCAGTCTAAAATAAACCTTGCTAACAAAAAGCCATTCAGAAACAAAATACATTCTGAGAATCTGTAGTTCGGCCGGACTCGAAAGAGAAACTGAAACATGAAAGTTCGTTACCACCTGAGCTGAGAAGTCATGCCAGCAAGTCAGAAAGTTTACATTTGAGCGTAATTACCCATTCAGTTTGGCCTCACAGAGAACAAACCAAATGAACAGACCACTGTCTGACGAGGCAAGGTTTGTCGAAACGTTCAAATGGCAAACCATCGATACTACTTTTGAGCGGTAAAGTTTTTTCACTAGTGGCTACGCAAATGAAACGGTAGAAGGCCTGTTAGGTCTGAAAGCGCTGTTACTGCTTTTTTCTGGATTCAGCCATACCATTTTTTAAACTTCGAAGTCTACCGCAGTAGTAACCAGGAATATGCAAGTTACAAAAAGATGACCAATCTATGCACACTACTACTTCAATGAAGCACTCGCTATGATCACATCCGCTTTACTTTCTGACGATTGTTCAAAATTGTTCATTGAATGGCCAGATACGTCAAAACCGCCAGTCGAATACAAAGCCACCGTAAAACCAAAAGACTACACATTACCACGTTCTAACTATCATACATCGCAACACATTGCTACCATCTTGTACTCAACTACAAAGACATTTGCTCATACAAAATCGAAACCTATTCGATACTCACAGCGACCAAACATTTGATAAGTCAGTTCGGAATGCTTTCACATACCGGTGGTATACACAACATTTCTGTTTATAAAACAGCGGTTCCATTTGTAATAGATACGAGCATCTATTTCACGTTTTCTGAAGTCCGCTTCGCAGAACCACATTTGTTGCTGTCCTCAGTTCTGTTATCGCCACTGCATATAAATGAATGCCATAATCCAACCATTCCATTGCATCTCGTTTTATCCTATATTAGAAGTCCACAAGGAACTGACTTCTTTCAACTTACAGTCATGTTAAACTGGGTGACTCAAATCGTACTCTTATAAGCCAGAGCATTCACCGATGTGACGAGCAAATTTGAGCCCTACATTAGAGCATTTATTGATTACTCTTACAACATAGTCATATAACAAATGACAAAAATCAAGGAAGAATATATACGCTAATGTTAGGCATCTTGATGAAAATGTCATAAGTAGTGCACTCAAGGAATAAGTTTAATGTATGTACTTAGAGCGCGCAGCTATCCATAGCTTCAACTAGGCAGTGCAAACCTCTAAGCCAGGTTTATCTGTAAACAGGGAAGTACTAGGGTATAACCAATTGAACAGAGTGTCCTTCGAAGTTAAACGCGTGCAAAAGTCAGGTATTTGTTTTACGAGGTAGTGACGCAAATTCTGCCAAGGATATAGCTTTTTTATATCTAAGTGTGCACATGTGAGAAGGAATGAAACTTGGACTGTACAACGAAGGCGGTAGACATACGAAAACCCACTTTGTCCATTACTCAGACTGGACTGTATTCATACAGATTCCACGTTCTTTCAATTTGGTTGAAAGTGGACGAAATAAAAGCTATTAGGTTTCTTCTTAGGTCATTATTTTTACCATTTCAAATTTAATATATTTTCCACTGTCTCGTTTGCCATTTCACTTAAATAAATCAGGTATCCCGCACGTTGGAGCGCGCAGAAAATTCACGTTTTAGTCCAGAATTTAAGGAAAATGTCCAAACGGACGACGCTGCAGCAGTTGTTCGTAATCAGCTGTATTTATTCAATGTACCGATTAAGCATCACGCTTGAATTCATTGGGACAGCCTACTGATATATTAATGAAATCCACTTCCGTGAACCATATACCCCTTATACTCTGGTATAATTGTTAACTGGCAGACGAGCCTCAGTTGAAACCAGACTGACTAAAACAGGAAACTACACGCTAGAATACGCTCTGTTGTCTATGTTTGCAAAAATCTGTTGGATAGAGTCGATTCTGTCGCGTTATCAGCATGAATGCTATTCTGGTCATGAATATTTAAACGTTTCAATTAGATGATGTGATAGTGTTTCCAAAATAATATGACAACGTTTATCTGTGACCTGCCACCATCCCACTGGCTGGGACAAAGAAGGTCCACATCTCATAATCTCGTTTCGACTGCATCCGCCCGTGTAATCTATGCAATGACAGAATCAGCGGTAGGCGTAATTGTGCATAGCCAACATCTTCATCGTGAGAGTTTTCAGTTATTTTTGTCATAATTGACAAACAACTGATGTATAGAAGATGACGACAACGACTGTACCAATTAGAATTGGACTGACGATATAATTAGGGGACTGAATACTGGAAGTTCTTACAATAAATCAGTCACGGAAGACAGTTTTCCATGTGCAGAGCTGTTAGTTCCACATGTTCCGCTCCGGGGCTACTACCGTGCACGGAAAAGCGTTTATTTTTATTGCGCCGTTAACGTATATACCATCAGTCAGTTTGGAAATAAAAGTTTATTATCACCCGCTATTTCTTGACTCAACGTACTGACAAACAAAGGTTAATGAGTGCTTCCGAACTTGTTAAGTGCTCTCAGGCCATTAGTTGATTTTGTCAATCGCCCTGCTAAGTATGTGAGAGCAATGTTTCAAGCCCCTGCTTGATGAGCCAAAGCAATGGGGTATAATGTCTTTCTGAAAGATAGCACCAAGAACTAATGATCGTGACAACATATTGAAGGATATTATTCAACAGCAGGAATTAGCTTCACGACATTGAAGCAATTCCGTGTTTGAAACAATTGGTTCTTTTGAAACATTTTAAACAACTCAGTTAGAACACGAAAACTGATAGATTCAAGCATTCTGTGTTGACGCGTCAGTACCAAGTTTGCAATGACGGATGAATTTCTTCTATAACAAATAACTGGGTGGGCGGATGGTCAATAAACAGATTAGGATAAGTCACTAAGACCAGATGTGTTTGTTTTCCAAAGTTATCAATTAAGTCGACCGCAAAACAGTTTGGTTTAACCCTATTACAAACATTTATAATAGTGATTTGTTATGTAATGTTCAACATGGATATCTGACAATTCCTTGTTATTATTTAAAAACATGAAAACACGAATGCCGGAACACACGTCGTCTAACATCTTACAGTACCGTGTACAGGTGTATCTACACTGAGAGATGGTCGTGTGGAAGAAGTTGTTCCATAATGACTTTATTGTATATTTCCATTTACTTGTCAACATCAACTTTCCACAACGAACTAGATGTTGTTATCAAGGTTGTACGCTCCTCGAACAAACCCAGCTATCGCATTCCCACAGACTGTCCAGTCGGTCACGTTTGAAAACAAAACTTAGACTCCAGTCTTGCTCTTGTTGTCACAGCTCGTCAGTAGCGCATATCTTTGTCACCACCGGGAGTAAACTTCCAACCACGCTCTCATGTGGCAACCACATTCACCACTGCGCAACTGATCTCATATTAGACACGGCTGGATCATCGTATGTGAACGCTCAGTCACATTCGCTTATGAGTAATGTTCCGTTTGCCTGTTCGCCTCGACAGCGCACATATTATCTGTCCTGTTAACTCCAATCGATGAACCACTGCATTATCAGCAATGTCGCATAAGTCTACTGTTTTTGACCAATCATGACAAATCTTTGACATCGAGTGTGCCAAATAACCCGTACGAACAGCGTCAGCGACGATATTCAATGAATCAAAAATCTGTAGTCCACCACGCGGACACTTCAGCGTATACCATAAATGTGATTTTACACTTTGTTTCATGTGACAGTAGGAAATTGTATCCACCAGGCTGAGAAATGTTCATGAGTGAACGTCCATCACGGGGCTAACACTTTCAACGAGCCAATGTCGCATTTGGCCGCCGCCCATTTTCTAGAAAGTTAAATTTGCAGGTCGTCAACCAGTAACATCTAGACGTTGAAGCTAACTTTTCAGTGCACAAGTATCAACAGGCTGTCGAAAGTACAGGAACACGCACATTCTGATTTTGAGCCATATAAAAAAGATTGCAACGAACCAAGAAATAAAAAAACTGGATTTCACAATAACTAAAAACTGCAAGTTCCGGAAACTGGATACGAAAAATTAATGCGCCTCAGGTCTAGGAACCATTGACAAAATCTCTACGGTTTTTAAAGGAAGTTGAATTAGTGATACGTTCATATTTAGACTAACTCGAACCACTGGTACGACGACTCCCAAGCTGTACTATTTGTTCTGAATTACTGATGAGTAGTCGGTGATTTTGTTAATTTCAAGCTGAACAGCACTCACGATTGATCGCAGCTGTCACATTCCCATAGACTTTCCAGTCGGCCTCTTTCGAAAAGAAGCACTAAACTCGGGTTTTGCTCCCATTAAAGCTGGTGAGTAGTGCATATCCTCGTCATTATCTGGACTAGAACTCCAGCCACGTTGTTCATGAGGCAACCATGTTTACCACTACGCCATTAACCTCACGTTAGGCACGACCGAATTACCATATGTGAACGCCCAACTACTTTCGCTTGTGGACCATAAAGTTGCGACACTACTCAGACTCTTTTTGAGCATGTGATCATTCATATTTTTCACGGTTCAAATCGTTAACTTACATACTAGATCCTACTTGGCAGAAATGCTCGAAGGACAAATTACACGGTACCTTAGATTTCATTATTGCTATCAAGGCCATTAATTAGTTGGGTAATCGATGTTTATTTTGAAGCTTTTTTCTTGCTTTCCAATTTCCCTTTAAAGGGATTATAGATTTCTCTTTTGATTACATCCAGGTTATTGATATTAACATTCAGGTGCCATCGATCGGACTTGAACAGTTACTTCCTGTGTGTATTTACAAAGTATGGTTTGTGTTCTATGAAGAAATTCATCCAAAAACGACGGTCTCACACTTGGCCCATTGTTGTAGCCATTTCAGATATTTTCTGACGAGACTGGACGATGGATAGTTAGTCTTTCGTAAAATAATTCTTTTTATATAAGATATATTTGGTTAGCACCCTTGCGTACAAGGCAAAAGACAAGTGTGATTGACCTCTTTGTCTGGTTTAACCCCGAACAACGAAAATTGCAACATCCTATTCAACTGAGTTTCGTGGATGTACATTTATCCGGTTGTGCTGATGGACCAATTGAACAGGCAATACACATAACGAACTGATGAAACAGCCAATATATTCATTTCAGTAGTTTTGTACCAATTAAGCTGAACACAGTTCCAATAAATTGACTGATGCACAAAACCATAAAAATATACGTGAGTGATACGGATGCTGATGAAATTAGTATTTATACTTACGTTATTCATACAAAATAGCTACCGGAAAATATCTGTAGACAAAGCTATGTATCGACAGAATGAAAGAATCCAGATAGATCTGACGGAAAAGAAAGCCACACATTAGGTTTTCATTTGCAGTTGAGACATATTGCTTCGCCAAACACTTTGTCCACCTTATCTCCGATCGAGTTTCGCATCCACACTTAAGTAATGAAGTACCTTCCTCTGAAAAAACATCATATGTTTACTCACTCACGTGGTTCCGCGGACTCAGTTGTGTTGGTCATACGACGGGACATTTCTTCGAACAGTCCCATGGACATCCCTAAGTCTGGTTCAACAGCTGAATAAATATGTTGATCAGCAACATCACATTATCTCACCTGGTGGACCCTAGCCATTCTCAACCTGTTAGAAGCGCTCTGTTCAGTCTACTGGGTTATGGTAGTCAAATAATGAACAGATATTTTGAAGTATTCGAAATCGCCCCTACAACTGTTCGTTGTGCATCCGAAAATGTTTCGGGTAACCTTCGGAACTGCCTCGAAGAAACCCCTCTTTGTACGCCTCTCAAGACCCATTGTACTAATAAAGCCTTAGTTAAAATTTGACGTTGGTTCGATTGACCTCATTGACTCACCCATTCTCTGTTTACTCACTAATGATTCCTGTGCAAAAGTGTGGTATAACCTTGGTATGTTTATGATGAAACTACAACTCGGAAATCTTGTTTGCTCGCTTTCGTTTAGCTTTACGTTTTACCATGGGTTTCGTACACTATGACGTTTTTTTCATTTGAATTGTATACTTGACCTTTTCAAACTTGACCATATCAGAATCTCCACATTAGAATTTGACTATCAAAGCCATTATGAGGAGGTATTGACTAAAAACGAAACTCACTTTATAACAATCATAAACCCATTTCTATAGAGAATATCACCATACATAGCCCGTACGTTAGCATCCTACCAAACTGCCACCGCGATGCTATTTCACTAAAGGTTTGCAGAAATATTGAGCAAAATATGTAGACAAACCTAAGTATCACTCACGTTTAATGCAAGTGAACATTTGTTTCAACTAGGTATGTAGTCCGTTTTTCTCTATCACCGTTTTGACTGAGTTAGGATCTCACCAGAACAGTGCCTGCACCTCAGCACTTAACGTTGTGGTGTTACTAGTTGAATGCACATTATTTAGGGAATAACCCTATTACACCCACCACTAGATTCCAAAAAGGTTTCATCATATGATCTATCCACTCTATTTTCTCAGTATTCTGTGGAAAATATAGCGGAATATTCGGATTTTAAAATTTATCAACCTTTTTTGTCGTTAGGGTAGTCAAGTACAGCATTTTAAATCAGCATCAAAGTTTGCCTACTGCACGAGTTTGAATTTTGGATTAATGTTCAACTTTAAATTTGAAATGTTTGCTTATGTTAGTCAAACATTGATAAATAAATCACGTTCTGTCAATTTTCTTTCATCAGGAAGTTGCCATATATGATACTGATGAAGAATACACGCATTTTAGCCTTCTTGATGTAAGCATGTTGAATGTACGGATCACCTTGAAGTGTAATTCGGATTGGGAAACAAAATAGTTAGAATACTTATATCGGTGAGATCTTGCATACATTTTGCTGCTAGTTTTTCTCTGAGGTCATATAGGCCATTTAGTCTCTACACTTTAAACTAACTGCAAGGCTATAATAATGAAAGAATAGTATTGTATTGATGTGTGTCATATCTGACAAACACTTAAGAAAGAACACAGATTAGTATATGTGTCTATACGGAATTGTGTGTGCTGAATGAAAGAAAATTCACGTGTGTGTGATTGTATGTTTATAGAAGTGTACTCGTCCAAACGAACAACACAGATAATTCAGCCAGCTGACAAATTTGATTTACTGACGGATTCCGAGCAACTTAAGCAATCTGTAAACAGCAACTACTCCTTCGTGTGTGACAAACCGCAGTCCCCAGTGTACGAAGCTGGTAGGAATAATTAATTAATGTTACACAGAGAATGCAGAAGCCCCAAGATTGTTTTCAACAAGTCGAACAGGATACAGACAAACGATGCGTATGTGCGGTTATATGTATGAAGAAAGAACGGACTACACAACGCAAAACTAATTTGTCATTTGATCAAACAACAAAATCTAACGTATGTCTAGTGAGTTGAATGGTATTATTTTTCTACGAAATTGTGGATGGTTGATCAACAAAAGTGCCATTAAAAACATTTCAGCAAGTAGACTGAGTTCTATTGTTATCATAATTTGACGATTGGAAAGTACACTCAACAAGTATGATATCTAAAAGTTTCATCTTTTAGTACAGCACATCTTCACTGTGTAACAATAAGCCGATTAGTTAACTGCACACAAAACGATCTTGGCATGGTTATTTAGGAATGTTCATCAAAAAACCACTGAAAGGCTCCCGTTTTTGGAATAATTAAAGTTACATCTACGTATTAATCGCCAAAAAATACATTGTTTCAGTTGATTCCACCCGGGCACGTGTACTTCTCTCTGCTCACACAATCACTCTCGTTTATTGTAGGTCATCCTTGGAAGATTTGGATGTTTTAAAATGAGAACTTTCAGTATGAAAGCTGCCGTCAACCAACAAAAAATGAAACCTGAAGTACTATATATAAACTGAACACCACCCACAACTGATCACAGCTGTTGAAATCTCATAGACTGTCGGACCCTTTCGAAAACAAACATTAGACTCCAAGTTCACTCTTGTTGTCACAGCTTGTGAGTAGCGCATATCTTTGTCACTATCGGGACTAAAACTCCAGCCAAGTTTCTATGAGCCAGTTGCATTCACCACTGTGTCATTGACCCCAGATTAGACACGACTGAATCATAATCTGTGAAGAGTCATCGATTGGAGTTAACAGGACATATAATGTGTCTGCTTTCGAGATGATTAGGCGAGCTGACCGTTACTCACAATCAAATGTGGCTGTGTTTACATACGATGATTTAGTCATGTTTAATGTGTGGTCAATATCGAAGTGGTGAATGCGGTTTCCACATGAGAGCGTGGTTGGAAGTTTAGTCCCGGTGGTGACAAAGACATGCGCTACTGACGAGCTGTGACTACAAGAGCGAAAACTGGAGTCTGTTGTTCTTTTTCCAAAGGGTCTGTGGGAATGCAACACACAGATGAGTTCGTGAATCGTTCGACCTTGTTTTGTATCATACCTTAAATCACTGGCTAGGTGCGAACCGACAACTAACTAGGCATTCTCTTGGTATTTCTGTAAGTTTCACTTTACGTAGATGCATTTTGGATTTGGTCTTATGGTGGCATACTTAAATCCGTATGTAGCAGCTACCGAATTAGTTGATTTTGTGAAACGGAATACTTTGGTAGCAGTTTGCCTTCTTGGATTTCCCAAAACAGCCGAACTATCAAACGGATTATTATTTTAACAACTGTAGATACAGTAATCTGACAAATTTTACTACATGTACGCCATTAATAAAAGTGACTTAACGCTTTCTCTGTAGATTATCAGTAAACTGCAATATCCGCAGAGTATTGAAAGAAATGCTTCTGCTATAAGCTTAGGAAAATTGTCGCGAATGATTAATCAAAATGACAACGTGTGGTTCAATAATTTTTTTATGGAATCTTGTGTTTTATCATCGCTCTTGTTAAACTATCTCTGGTTTCACTGCAGTTATCACACAATTTACGTGAAATGCCTTCATCTTATTTTGTTCTACTTGTCTACTTGCTTCTTATTCGGTCGTTCTTCTTCGTCTCATTGTTTTTCACAGCATGCCATCACAACATTATCTTGGTAACCAATTACAGCTGTTGGTTTTGACCACCAATCTGATAGCCTGAGTTTATGACCAAGCAAATGTTGCATCACTATAACGGTGTAGAAATATGAACAGAATCAAGTTAAGGGAGTTGATATCACTCTGTCAAAAATTATCTGCCTATCAACCTTTCACGAAAGTTTTCTCTTAGAGGATACGTGAAGCAGCCTAAAAATTCTGAAAACGAATAAACCGGTAAACAAGTAATGGCAGTCCCCGAACTTTATACTGGCTAGCTGAGAGTGAAATACAGTTAATTAAAAACGCATATGACGAAGGTCTATAACGATTTACGAAATAGAGAGTAGAAAAGGAATTCGATATCTTCCAATCACGAGACTGTTTAGACGAATAATTTCAGCAAATGGATAATCGTTTTCCTTAAAATTTCCGGATGGCCAATTTAAAGTCTGATAAACCTGCATAACGACTTCTGCCATACGTTGTGATCATCCTGTTTGTGGCATCGAGTCTGAATTGTTAATATATAGAGATGACTGATAGAATAGATGAAATCCTCATGCCGTCATTTGTGGGATTGCTTACTGCATATTGTTAGGTAATTTTGATTATTTTTTAACTCAATAAACATGAAATCGTTCAGGTGATACATAAAACTAGATTACTGATGAGTAGTCGGGGATTTGGTTAGTTTCGGGTTAAACAAATCCCTGGCTACTCAACAGTAATCTAAAATATCGCCGAGCAGGTATGATGAGTTCGGATTTTTCGACATATCTAGGAAGTCCTAATCGTGGAGTTATCGACTGGAGTTAACAAACAGTAACTGTGTCTCCTATCAAGACGATCGGGCAACCTGATCATTACTCACAAGCGAAAGTGGCCGAACGTTCAAATATGAGAATTCGGCCGTGCCTAGTGTGAGGTCAACGGTGCAGTGGCCACCATGGTTGGCTGATGAAAGCGTGGCCGGAGTTTTATTCCCTGCAATGGCAAGGAAATGCACTAGTGACGAGCTCTATTGAGAGCAAAACTGGAGTCTAGTGCTTCTTTTCGAAAGAGACCGACTGAAAATTCTATGAGAAAGCGACAGCTGCGATCAACTGTGGGTGATATTCAACTCAAAATCTAACTAGATGTTAATGTCTGTTGCATACCAGCCGATAAGAAGAGTTAACGGTAGAACTGTGAACTACCAAATGTGAACTATGCTACTGTAATGCTTATTCGTTAAAGCAGCAGTATTTACTTGTGTTTTGGTATCTAAATCCAAGGACAGAGAGCAACAGAAGATGAGAGATATGAGGACGTAAACAGTAAAGATTTATCTACATAACCGTGTTTTCATGGACTTGTTCTGCTTGTTGAAGCTCGATCACTTGCTGTATAGTTGCGGTGACTATGACTTTTGTTTAATTATTTCGTCATTCAAGGCTCTGCCGCGTTTGTTTGTTATGTCAGTTACTGGTTGATGTATATGAGCTGGTTGCGTGTGATAGTCAAAAGACAGATAACGGTAGAAAGTCGTGTCAAACACCCTCACTAATTGTCGGCATGCGACAGGCAGAAAAACGGAAATACAAGGTCTCGAATAAGCTGCTTGAAAGTACCACATGAGCTAAATATTACACTATAATCACAGCCAAACTTACGGCAAGCAACGATTGACAGTCAGTTGTTTGGACACAGAACTGGCTGCCAACAGTTAATCAACAAAGCATCAGGATACTCTAGAATTCTTGAACTATGAACGTTTCTCGGGACCGCAAACGCAACACCGACTTTGTGGTTGATATTTCGAATAATATTACATTTCTTTGTGTTTGATTCGGTTTCGCGATTCATTGCAACGCTAAACATTGCACAGTTGACCAAACGCTTACCTATTCTGGCTAAGGACTGGATGCACGCCCTTGTAAATCAAACCAAGTAACGTCTGAGAGACGAAATCCAGCATTTTCAACTATTGCCCGGAATTAAAACGTTTGCAGAATTCACATTAAAGTGCAGATTTTTGGCAAAAGTGATGACCTCTTGTAACTGATGGACTTATTCACCGAGCAGTGGTCAGGTTCCTTTTGCTGTCTCTATGGGAACTATGTTTCTATGTTTGCTCTCAAAAGATGGTCAACCTAGTCTATTAGATTAAGCCCGGATACTTTCAAGGTTACTCGTCGAATTGATTAGAATTCGACACGTATCACTGAAATTATTAGGCCAAGCCATGCCCATGTTAGTTTCACGTAATCAGTCCAATAAAACTGAGAACCATACAGTCCTTGTGCTGGCTTCCGGAAGTGAGCATTAACACTGTTGATATCGTGTGATATATCGTATGGGTATATGTGAACTAGGTACCCTTGATGAACATATCTCATAATATTGAAAATAGGTTTGACAAAGTGTCAGTTGGAAATTCACATCTACGCAAACCATACATTGGTAATATTTTTTAAATTCTAGGGTTTAAGCCAATCTCAAAATGTATGAAGCATTTCATTCAAAAAATACCCCTCCACAAAAACGTTCTGACCAAATCAAACTCTTGATTGAGTCATACGCTGAACATCCCAAACACCAATATCAAGCGTGATGACGGAGTTCCTTAACCAGTATATGAAAGTTCGCTGTGGTCGCTTTCTGCATACCTATAAATGCCAGTTCGGTATCAACATACGGTTTCTGGTATCAACATTGGTAGTCCGCAAACACATTAGTGATTGCAATGTATTGTAAAGGTTTACAGTTATATGGCTGCAAATTGTCCTCTTCTTAAGATAAAGTTAACAGAAATGTAAGTAAACTATGACTATGGTGCACTATTATGCCAACCGTTTGCAAGTGTGTATGCACGCCTGATAAGATTTCGCGATTAATTCCAAATCAAAATCCAGATGGCAACCGCCCATAACTGTGATAAACAAAGGGATCTAAGCATTTTTACCTCTACAAGTAAAGATGACCAACATTATTTTCGACCAACCACCCTCATATATAACAGAAGCTGTTGATTTGTCCTGTTATATATAGCTTTCAACATGCCTGTTTTATCCTGTAGATGGCATACTCACAATGCTTGTAACAGGTTTTCGTGTCGATGGAACAAACTTTATTTGAACAGCCTAGGTTTACATATTTCAAGTTCCAAGTCTGTTACAAAATGGAAAAGCTGTACACTTCGAGAAACAAACTATCAAATCAAAACGGTTATTTTGACTACTAGTAATTGAAGAAAATGTGATGTACGATATTCGCCAGCTGGCAGTTTTCTATTGTACTTACTAATATAAAGGTCAGGCCTGTGGGTTCGAAATGAACTGCTACATTTCAATATCTTGTATTACGATTACCGTGGATCGAACGATACAGATCTTTGGCCGTTGGAACTAAAAAGCCAGAGTTTAATTAACATAACAGCTTGTGAATTACAGTGCATTTGATCATTCTTGTGATATGAGTTTTCGGGAAGATAACCATGTTCATATGTACAACAAACTATTTATCAGCACGAAATACTTATTACTGTGATATTGTTGTCATACTGTACGACCTATAAAAATACTTCCCATTCAATTAGTTGATTTCTAAATAGACTGTCTTCAGCTGGAGAGGTAAAGGCAGTACAGATATATCTAACAACTCACCTTAACAGACGAAAATGTGTAATCAGTGGGTTGCTTTTCATTCGCTTGAAGATAAGCAGGCAGCTAAAAGAAGGCTATCAACTACATGATAACTCTGTTATGATCACCAAAATCGCAATCTGTGCTAGTACACACTTCTTCTCGTGCGTGCAGTCAGTGCTTAAAGAATTGACAACCTATTAGCACTGATATAAGCAGCTCACTAAATCCACATCCTAGGTGGAAAGTCTCGCTGAGATTTTTGACAGTTTTGCTAATTGTTCATCCTATTAGACTGCACGTGATCAGGCAATTCCAATTTGGTACAAAAATATAACAAATCAAAGAAATTACAAGATTAGTTTCGTTAAAGTTCACATGGTAAGCGGCAACAAGTCGAGGATGAACAAACCCTTCCAATTATTGAATCATTAATCATAAACTTTTTAGGCCGGTTTAGCAACGTTAAACTTTAAGTTGTTTCCTATAAATCGCCAGAAAGTAACGGTCTGAATCTTTGACTGATTACACCAGCAAAGCAAGCGTGAACAAGAAGCTAATGGGCAGCACTAAATAGCGAACACAAACACAGTCAGGTGGGGTCAGATGACCGTTTTGGTCTCACCACCTTCTATGCAGGAAGCAAACAGCTTTTACGTCAGTATTTCTAAAAACAATTAGATTTCTAGAACCGGTTAGCAAATACTGTGGGGCTGTCCTGACCTATTTGTTGTCACATGACTGTGCTAGATCAACCGTGACATCCCCTGTCATTGTAAACGTGTGCACTCAGAAGGAAACAGGCATTCGACCGGACAACCGGAAACAAAATAGCAATAGTTCTTCACTAAAACCTCTAACAGATGCAAAGGCAAAGTTTCCAGGAAAATACTAGTGTCAGTTTTCACACGGGGAAACATTTTTCCGTCAGTCTTATTCAAAACATAGTACTTGTCTGGTGGCTGTCACACCAAGAATGTAAAGCTTTGCTATAACGAGGGTTTCGAATGCGACATTTTTAACCACACGGGCAAGTTGATTATCATTACCACGTTGTCTTCAAATTTGTTACGATGGTAATATCACATATATCGAACATGCAACAACAATCGCCACCAAGAATTACTTTTTATTCAGATACTTCTAGTTGATTTGCAATACTTTTTAAAACCAAATCTCATCATTCGAATGAGCTGCGAGCTCCCGTTATTGTGGCTGTCAAACATGCTTCCTGGCATTATCGAGTGATTATTAACACACATTTATTAATAAACTTTTTTGGACACAATTTGAGTTTTCCGATTAGAATGTACTAATAAATAGTAGGTTACCGCTGAATGGGATAAATGGGACACAACAATAACTGCAAGGCTATGGCGGTCCCTTCTATACACATAATTATGTGTACCACTGTCACCAGAAGTCATACTGCAAGTGATATTCACCCATTTCGGGTATTTAACTTACCGTCTGTAGCCTCTTATTACTGTCACTTGTTTATGAGCACACCTTCAATAACTTTATTAAGTGCATGGTTTCATAGGTATAATTTCAGTTTTGATTGTTTAAGCTATTTTCGTCAAACAATTTCCCAGCGGAATCTGTGGTTTCTAAAATTATTCAGGACATTAAAGTTACTGGCTCTTAAGGCAAGTTAAAACACGCATAGGGCATCTTTAATCATGGGCTTCCTTTTTGGATTGATGTTCACAGCGGAACGTCCAACTTGGAAGATGAACCGTTAATGTTAATTATAAATGTTAGCCTTCTTGTTAGTGGATGAGAGCAGTACATGCTTTGCAAAGTGATACTGTTCCTACATCCAGACCATAAAAATATTTGAAAAATTCATTACCTTATAAATAGGGTTGATGACCTTAGAAAGATCACCGGGACATTGACACCAACTGATCAGTCTGGTCTACTTGTTCCGAGTGGCACTGATCACATGTGGGATATATTGAGAACGAAAATCAGCCAGTTTAAACTGATACCAAACTTGACCTATGTCATAGTCGTTTTGTGAACGACACAGAACAAGATACCGCATTTTGTTGTTAGCAATCTGACTGAAAGCAGATCATAGCGAGTCAGCAACTGGACTGCGTTAATTAGTAAGAACTGAGGGCTTGTGCTTAAGGTGAATCGACAGATGCACTCATTATAAATGTGGCGGGCATTTTGTTGTGGTTTTTGTTTATACTGGGTGACATAGATATGAAACTGAATGAAAACGCTAACTTTAAGAGGATATACAAAAATGCGATCAAATCCTGAGATTTATGCTACAGCGTACGTGTTTTTAAACGGATTACAAGGAGTCAAATGTACCACTCCCCAGTTCAGATTAACCATTGGCCTGGTTGAGGTTATTTTCTAAAATTTTGTTTATTGATGTGGCTGTTGTAACGCTATTTTGTTGTTGGTGTGCGTTTTTAAATGATCGAAAGGGTCAGCTGACTGAGAAGTCCATTTGTGAGATGATCGCTGAGTTATTCAGGTCATCCTTGTATCTATCCTCGAGATAATCGAATATCCTCCGTCATACTCCCTGTAGTTCATGCTTGAATGTATAGATCAGATGATTCCCTAAGTGGTAATTGACAAGGAGGACAGCACACACTTCACAAAAACGTAAATGGTAGCTCAACTTCGTTCAAATCAAGGGTACACACTCGTGATACACCACGACAAGAATTGATCCTACATTTGGTATTTTCAAGTTGAACATCACCCACAATTGATCGCAGCTGTCGCAT
>JTDE01000002.1:679564-726345 GCA_014338405.1 Paragonimus skrjabini miyazakii
TTTCGAAGGGGGCCGACTGGAAAGTCTATGGGAATGCGACAGCTGCGATCAATTGTGGGTGATGTTCAACTTGAAATTAACCAGAACACCAACGCCTGGTAAGAAAAATAAGTAGGCGATAGCATAAAAGTACATGGACCATCTGAAACAGTGGGAACACGTCCGCAACATATCCTCAGTCGTTCGTTCAAGTTTGTATCTCCCCAAGTTTTACATAAAATAATCCCATATTCCTAGGTGGTTTCGTTTAGACATCAAGTGTGTCGCAGTAATTCGAACAGAACTAAGTAAGCGGATGTATTTTCAAAAGAACAGACACATTAAACGAAACCACAACTATTCAGATTATCGGTTTCGGAACAAACTCAACCTATTGTAAATTTGAAGAACCAGATAGAAAGCGCGCTAAAAGTTCGGTGTCAATTTCTGTACTGGTTTACCGGAGACAGTCCGAAAATTCAAAGTAGGTTACCAAACAAAGGCAGAAGTACAACGGTTACAACTCATTTGCCATCAAAACAATAACAAAGTCAAAAACACTTCCAGTTTTATAAGCAAAACAAGAGGCTGGTGTCAGATCGATGTTGCTGAATGTTGCGAAGATGCTGGCAGTTTGCTCTGCTGATTAGATCCCAACGCCACCGGCCAAACAGGTAATATCACAGTTGACCAAATGAAACATAAGTTATGAATACAATTGCGGATGTGGAGCATCTTGTGTTGGTAGAAAAGAGTTCCATCTTAGAAACAGGGTGGAGGGCTCCTAGCACATGTAGTGTAACATATGACAAACCACGTGACTGACCAAACGGACAACTTTCTTTTCATATTTGCATCCCGAGGCATACGTCCGGTTCACATAGACAATCTCAGTCGGAGACCACTGCCCTGTTTTGTGTGTACAAAACGAACAGTTGTTTGTGCCTTCGTAGCAAAGACAATATGGGTCTCTTTTGTTCGAAGCAAGTTAAAAAACTAAACTTGAATGTTTTTCAAGGAAGCAAAACTAGATTGAATACAATCACGGTTAGATATCCCTGAGCAAAAAGTTAGCCGTAATCGCACACTACCATCTCGGTATGCACAGTTTTTTCCAGCTGAGCGGTGTTTTTCTCCATCTCATCTTTAATAGTGATCGGCTGATCTACTGACCAGTAAGTCTTTCACGTGTGTGTCGATCTCATCATCGGACAGTTGGGCTTTGCGAAGCACGTTACCACACTGTTACATTCATATTGACTACTCTTGGCTCTTTTTCCGCATTTTGCTCTGTCGATTTGCGCGCTTGCGTCACTATTACGAATACTGCTCACTGACTATATTCTGAACTAAAGGCGTGCCACCAAATGTCGGTGGAAGTTAGTTAGTTGAGCAAAACCATCAATATGTCGAAAAGTCACTCGTAAAGTTAGTTGAGCAGTGAGTTAAACACTTCATTCCGTTAGTAGGCATCCACTTTTCAAAAAGTCACATGATTACTTTATCTACGAGTTAGCAAAATATAGATCAATGCTGAATATGTTCCCATTATATGCCCCCTGTAAAACCTGAGTATAATTGAAATCAAGCGCATAACATATGGGTATCATTTACTTCTTCAGCATATTTACCCCTCGAATTTCAGCATGATGACACATAGCGCATTAGTGAAATATTTTATGGATGGGATTTCAGGAAAAACTGGGAGCACGGTTTTGCTGATCATTTTCAGTCGTCTTCTTTTGACCGTTTTCATGTACGTGTACGCAAATCTGGCGTCTCCTTGGTATTTGGTAGATGAATGTTTGGTTCATTCTATCATATATTTCTTGAGATGACTTGATGAATTCACGCCCGAACATCTCAAATAAGGAAATCGTAACATTACTTCTATCTTGAAACTTGTGCGCATGAACACTGTATGAAAATATTAAGATTAACTCGTTACCCTACTGCTGTTAGAAATGTTTTGAAAATACCTAGAGTACTTTTGGCAAAGACTTTGGTACCACGCAGTGGGAAAAAAAGATATATCAAAACCAAATTTGACTAAGCTTACGAGAAAAACGCAGTGTTAACGGATGAAACTGAGAAGTAGTCATTACATCTTCGGTAGATGATTACTGCTCACAAGCAAAAATGGCTGAGAATTCAGATATGGTTATATAGTTATGCTTTAATTGAGGTCAGTGGCATAAAGATCAACGGATTTGTATCACTAATCACGTAGTACAAGTATGAAACACAAGAATGTTACTTCTCTTCACGAGGTATCAACTAGAAAGTCCATATGAGCACAAAAGCTATGATAATACCTGAGTAATGCACAGCTTTAAACTTAGAGGCCATCATAAAAATTTTAAGGTTTTCGATATTTCTACGATGAAATAAGAAGCTTTTGTTAGCTCATAGTCAGCAAACCGCTAGCCCGCAAATGGCTAATTAAACCATATTTATTTGATTCACGTACTGAGTTACAGCCAAGGGTATTGTTGCAGATGCGAACAGTAACTGTAATAGTGAACACGATTGTAAGCAGAATGCAAGAAAAATTGTCAATTTAGCCGGCAAATCTTAGGCAACTGGCTAGTGTCTGTATGTTCCAAGTAAGTCTCCTCAACTCATAAGCTTTGGAGTAGAACACCTCCGACTAGCTGGCAATCAACGCGACTGAGGGCACTACCAAACGTGAGGTTTTTTATTAAGCAAGCCAAACGGAATAACATTTATCGGCTGAATAGATGGAAAAGTGCCGCGAACGAAATACCATGAGATGACTCATGACAATGGTATGCTGTTCCGGTGACATTAAATTAGAAATGATCTTGAATTAACAGTTTTCAAATATTTCTTGCACGACGGCGTAAGACATGATATTTCCCCGAGCAAACTTACGAACTCCCATTTGTAAGACAGCGGCTACATGTTGAACGGCTTCTAAGCTAAGTTGTGCTCGTTGATGGCCGGTCACTCAATAAGAGATCATGGACGTCTATAAGTTGCATATACTAGGGGATAATCTTTCATGTCGTTTCAAGAACAACTAACCTTATGTGTGAATGAATGCCATCAAACCTATGCATAGGTGGTTTAAAGTCTAGGCTGCAGACCTACTAAGAAAACGTACGATGCTCCATGATCAAAACGCGCTCTTAAGTTTGTCTGGATGATGCAGGTTTAGTGGAGAGGTTTGGCTTTATTATGTCTGACAAAGATATTCTCACTAATGCACTGACTACGTAACACCACCGATCAGGGTCTTCCATTTCTGTTTTCCAGTATAATTGGGCCACGAGATGCGCCATCGAAAATTGACGTCAACGAAGTCGAAAGGTTTGGTGTCATTTTCATGCTCGCACTATTAACGCGGACTTGATGATGCAAACTCAAAGTTGTCATGATCACAGTTTACATTTCACCATATTCTCATCTGTGATTCCGTTAACTCTGGTTTATGCAGAATAAACGGGCGACACGTTGGAAAATACAGTAGACCCGTACAATCAAATGACCATAACGTGAGTGTCCAACTAACAAAAGAAAATTTAACCACTTTTCCCATCTACTGTCGTTCATGTTTTAGGAGCACTATTCCAGTCTACAGTCAGATGTCGCTAGTGTCTAAACAGTCATGGCTAATGCTGTGTCCACAGCCACATGATTGCTGGTTTCTCTAATTCGTTTAACTTGTATTCAGTTATTCACCTTTGTGAAAGATAGCAACCCGTGATACCAGTTGTCACACTCGTACGTGTAAGTTTCCTCGTCTGGTTAATGATCAAAACCAGCTATTTTAGACCAGTTGTGGTTGTGAATGCAAACTTGCTGCGATATAGATTTAAAACACAGCATTTTTTGCCTAACGCTTCATTGTAATTACATAATTGGATGATGATTGTCTAGTTTGTGTTATTTTATTGCTCTTTCGTTCAAAGCGTCTAATCACAGATCTTGCCGCAACTGGTCTGTTTGTTTTTCTATCAGCGCGGATTAATCAACTTTTGCTTAGCACCCCATATGAAGGTTAGCTCCGTCTGAATGAGACTAACAAAAAAATTGAAGAAGTGCGCGAAGGGTATCATTTTACGTCAAACGTTATTAGTTAACAACAAAATATGGACACATGCTATCCGTATATCTTCCGGACGAGAAAATACGTTGCGGAGAGATGAATGGATTTGTGAAGATGCCAACGTTTTCCAGAGGAAACTTCTGTCTTCGAAGGTCGAGAATCTTCAACCAATCAAGATGGAAAGTCAATCCAACTTCAATGTTTTACACTAACACCAATTATCCTCTAACACGCCTATGGACATTTGAAGACAACGGTTATTATGATGAGTGGATAACATTAAGTGAATTTGATTGTCTAAAATTTGTGATTGCACGCTTGTGTCAATTTTGCTGTGTACCAGATACTCAGTCCATGGTAAAGTGGATTTCTTCTTTTTTTCTTTTGGCTGAACCCTGACGTAATTGGCAACAGCAGATATTAAACCTTTCGATCCGAAATGAAACATTTATTCACTTCCTATATACGACTACAAACTTTGGCAATAAAAACTTTCTGCCGGGATGTTTACAGCAGTAATTGCAAAATCCAGAACGTGAGTTTACTCCGGTTGAGTGATAAACTAACAGATGTACTTCAGAACCAGTAGTGATTTAAACGTGAATTTTTAAAAATAATCAATTTTCCCATTTACTTTACAGTCAGTGGGGTATTTTTGATTTCCAACTATTCGTTATCCAGTTTACGGTTTGTTTCACACATGACGCTTTGCATTACCATTATAGAGTGCATCTTTCCGTATTCAGTTAACAACTACACACGTCATGACCTGACAAGATAAATGCGTGAAGTGCTTTGCTTGAACAATTCATGCGCAATGACAACGCATTTACAATTGGCCGGGGATAGACAAACTGATAAATATTGGACAATAACGACCATATGCTTATCGATGTGAATTTGTTACTAACTACATATCAGCTTAGTATCCTGAGTTACCACTTCATCAATGTGAACCATTCCTCAACACGCTTGGTTTTTTCACTTTATGACATGGAACAGGTCACTTAATCCACTGCTGACGTCCAACTTGTCACCTGTATAGCGCAGGTACTAGACTATCGAAATGGGTACATTTTGCTTTTGTGTAAAACTCGTGAAGTTATGACGAGATCGATTGGTACTACGTAGGCTGCATTGATAATAACTAAGTGACATTTTGTCGTGATTCGTTACTTTGATTTTCATTGGTCCGTTAAACTGATAGTTTACGCTGTCTGTCCACATAAGTTGAGTCACTTACTGTGGGCTCTATTTTCATCCCAGGTGTAACACTGTTGCTGATTAAAACCAGTTCTGCCTGGAAAACTATCCAGCTGGAATACCGTTAACACTGTAATGACCGGAGAACTTCTTAATAAGTTGTTCCTACGGAAACCATGTAAATTACATGCCATCAGAGTTGAAATAGTTAACTTTTACTTAACAAACCATTATTTTCCGTAATACTGCACTAAACTACAAGTCCGCTGAATATGGCTAAATATTTTCCTGTATATTCCGCTAAGTTCAGAAGGAATTGTGGTTCCGCGGTTTGTGTGAAATAAATATTGATCTACAAAACTTACTGGACCAACAATTCTGGTGAGGTTATTTAATTTATCAGTAAAGGTAATATGTTCAATGTAGTTTACAGTATTACAACGAATTACTCGATACACAGGTAACAATGAAAATGATCAAAATTTCTGTCCCCAATTTAACGTGATTCAGTGTTTTGCAGGAAAGGCTAGGTTTTTAATGTTTCTGTTGAGTTCTACTTACACTTGCTTTCATTGATCTTTGCCGTTGTGAGAACCAAGCAGAAATTGAACTAGTGTATTGAGGAGGAGCGACCGTACAATATTACTCACACCACTGATATTCAGTAGTGGGGCCGGAGCATAGAGTTCGACATTGAATGAGCCGCAGGAAAAATACAAGAAACATCAGAGGGCAGCATCACATTAAATGGCTCTTGGTACGTAAAGGAACACAAAGGAGCTGAGCATTGGCGCCTGTGGCAAACGTGACTGTCTGGGACCAGTACCGTAAGCATATGAGTGTTTTTGTTTGTTGTGTTTAAACGCATAACCCATGTGTTGCTTTCCTGAATGAAAAACCTTTGCGCTATCCGCGTCCTTGGTTAACAACCCTAGTAAAACAAACATTCTAACCAACAAGCTACAAGACTGTGCGATTTTTCTTACTGAACATACGTTGACTTTTGAATAAAACACACTATTACTTGATAAGTATTCAGACAGAAGCCAAGGCTATCTGAGCCCAGTATATAACGATTATATTTCAAAGTACCACATAAACTACGTAGTAGAGTCTACTGATCTGAGTATGGGCTAGTAAGCGGGAATGACTTTTAGCAATCGCGTCTCCCATCGTGTTCCTTGCTAACGGCTATTTTCTTCACCACATTCTGTCCTTGATTACGCTCAGACCGAAACACAAGTTTACTGATGTAAATGCGTCTGAACTTTACACTGTGAGTTTAGCGTGAAGTCAAAAATTATATGAGACAAACAAGTATTGTGATGTTTGAAATATAGTCTGACGAATTCAGGTCTTCATAGATCAACTATGGGCACACATTTTGTGGGCTATACATTTTCATGACATGTTATGGATGCGTTTTTTATTGGCAAGTCAGAATACGGAGTTGCCGGAATCCAAAAGGTCTCAGTACTCAACACGGGATGATGGACAGCGGGAATCACCGGTGGTGACAATGTACAACGTACCAGAGAAAGCCTCTGAATAATAGTCACCATCAAGAAACAAGCGGCATCAATTGCGTTCAGGCAAAGTAAAGTCTTAGACAGAAAATTGCAAGAACCAGTTTTACAACGATACCAACTGATTGTATACTAAGTAGATTTACTCACGGTTCAGTAAATATGGATACGTTTTGCTTTTAACAACCATTTTTTCTGTACACACGGAAAGACTACAAATTCACCAAAGCTGAATCATGTTCAAAATATTACATCTACAGTGTATAACTCCACAAGTGTTCAGTACACAGCAAACTCTAACAACAAATAAAGCTAACCAAACACCCGTAGCATACAAATAAAACATTCCTTCTGGACCTCCATTGCAGTGTCACTCTGTTTTACCATGATCACCAAACAGATTGGTCTTATCAAATAGTTATCATGGGCCAAATTTCTAACCAACAGAAAAACCCCGCACTGACACCAAATGACGCCGTATCGGTTAATATTTCTATTGTGCAACTTGATAGGTAGATTAATATACTGAACTTGGTACTGATGTTGGCCATGAAGCTTTATTAGTTTGAGACGAAAGAGAGAGTATACTCAAAGTTATGTAGACTTCTAGGTTCCTATGTTGCTTACAGCCTATCATATTACGCCCGAATGAGGACTGAACAAAGGAACGCCCTACTATGATGTCCATAAACAACTGAAGTCATAATTGTCACCATTTTCACTTGTTTCTCAGTTTGAAACTTTCTTGAGGTTTGAAGCGCAAACTTTGTTTCTTTTTTATCCAGCACTTACTTCCTCGTACATGTTAGACAAACTTCCATTGTTTGTTACTTGTCATTTTGTTTCTGTACTGAAAGCAACAAACCAGCAATTTCCTATTAGTGTGCAGTTATGCATAGTTTAGCTTATGAAGTCGACTTTCGCGGAGTAAAAATAACGAACTATACCAGATTTACTGATGAGCATCACATATTTGCAGTGGGTGTGGCAATAGTTAACAGAGCAACTATAAATCCACACACTATGACATATCAGTTGGTTTCTGAATAGTGACTGCCTTGTTCATATCAATGCTACTTGGACATAAACTCTGGTGTTGTTTTGCACATTATATTCATAATAGGTTGTTTTGTGAGTAGCCTACTCATACAGTTAATGTAGTTCTAGCAATTGGACAATCGGAAAAACTGCCTCATCCGGACACAGAAAATGCGTGATTTGATTTTCAATAATGAAAATCTGAATGCGTTTTTCTTTTATATGAAGAGCGAACCGATATTCACAACTTTACAACGGTCACCTTTGTAAACTTGGTTACCACGTCGTTTGTCGTGATTGTATTTATGAGTTTATGACGATAAAATTATGAAACAAGCAATCGAGTTTCCTAATCAAATAGGCAATGCAGCTTATCATGCGAATTATGTGTGATACGATTAGTTTCGGCAGGTATCGTTCGGAATAGCAACTGGTTAGGGGAATTCTACCGTAGAAATTTAGTCAGCACAGTTACCGGTTAACAGTAAGACAACTAGTTCGACCATTTGAACCTTACTGATTGAAGTTAATTCGTTGTATCGATCCGACATCGAATCAGCGCGATAACGTTCAGTACACGTGTACTGAATAAGCTGTCTCCCTGATAGAATAAGGAGTACGGTAAAGAATCCATAACAAAACTCCATTCATAGTGAAACAGCCCACTGTGAAATTGAAGTTTTACGTCACTGATTCGGAGTGAATGTACACACCTGAATTAAAATTTGGTATGAATACAATCATTAATTGTTATTGCAAGGGTTGCACGCAATCAGTTTCTCAGTAAATTCACCACAACAATTCTTTGGTAGTTTCATACTTTTCACGTTTCGGAAACCGTGGATAACCGTTGTTGAGGTTAACCAAATCACATCAATGTGAAATTTTGTCAGTTCAAAATGCTCACACAATTGTTACTATAGAATCAAAAGCAATGCGATTTAGCTGCTTTAAATGATTTTTCACTGGAACTTTCTAATGAAGGTTAACTGATTTAGTTAAGACTCGTTAGAAAACACGCAAGTATTTGGCTGTGTACGCTTCTGACAATATGCATGGGTTTATGAGGCTCCTCAATACAGGCCAGTCAGGTGGAATAACTGAATGAGTTCGTTAACTGATCAAGAGATTTTTTTGAATGATCAGTCGTACAATTAGGTAACTGTAGATGACTTAGATGACATTGTTCTTCCCTTTGTGTATGTCCAAATGAACAGCTGTAAAATGGTTCTGACATTTACAATTCAGCAAATGCCATTGGGGTCACGGATGTTTAACCGATAGCGATCTTTTGGACATTTTAGATGTATCATAGAAAGGCTTAATTATTGGAGATGGAGAACATTCAACACGAATACGACAGTTCAAACACATCGGGTGTTCATAGAACTGGTAGCCTGATAGATACGGTCGTTGATTCGTAATGCGAAGGGTTGTCGGTTTGATTCCCCGTACAAGCCATCTCTATCTTAAGAGTCCAAACATGGGCTAAACTGGTCATAGAGTGTAGGTTTGAGAAAAATTATTAAGATTCGGACTTCTGCCATTCATTTTGGCATTTAAGTGGAGTTCAGTTTGCATGGCGAGTTCAATTGACTAACGGACCTCTGCCGTTCAAGTGTTGATTAAATAGCATTTACGTATTTACGTCTTCGAATTACAAAGCGGCTATGTTATGTTTAAACTGATCGTGTTAGACTGCAGATCTCGAAAACTACAGGAAATAATACGTGTAAAGATTTGTAATTTGATTTCATTGAATTGGACAGATGTCATATAAGTGCAAACTGAAGTGAGGAAGTTAACATATACAAAACTGTTTCTATGATCTAAAACTGTCTGAGATTAAAGAATGAAATACTGACGACAGATATTACCAATCAAGGGTCAGGTCTGCTGTCGCAAAACGGGGAAATATTTCATTCTTTGGTGAACTAAAGTTTAGTTATAAAGCAAAATGTGATTCTTTGAACTTTGCTTACATGATTGGTCACCTGAACTGACGTCAGAACAATGTGGTCATTATGCGGTGAATATTTTACAACCTTGAACATGGAAACAGGTTTATTTTCTGTCGTAAAGAAACCCATTGAAACATTGCTTATACCGTTATGAATAAATGGGTATGCGCTTAACCCTTGTACTCCAACAATGTAATACTCCTTTCCAGAGGAGGAATCGAAATGTAGTCTCATCAGGTATCCGACTAAAAAAATGCAGTGAAGTTTCGAAACAAACCATGCATTTCCAGTAATGTTCGGAAAGTCGTTAAGTGGTTAAGTTTAGACTAATCTGGGATTTATGACAGCAGACAAAAGAAGAAATAAAAAAAAGCATGAAGTAGGCTACAGCCCAGTCGGCGGCACTCAAAAGGGCGACAAGTAAAAAGTGCATAGAACCTCCGAGTGCGTTAAACAACACTCAAAAATGTCCAGGTAAAATGACCTTGAAGAATGCAATAATAAATGCGTCTTTAGGAAACGATTACTATTGAGTAGAGGGGATTTGGTTTAGTTCGAGTTGAACATCACACACAAAGGAAAGGAGTTAGTATTTTCTCCGAGCAATTAGTTGCGCAGCTGAAAACAATGGCACTGAATTAGTATCATGTTTTCTATGGTTGGCGGCATCTGAAACAGATTAGCCTGTCACAGTGACCGAAGCCAAAGGACGCCAACATTCCAAGTGGCTTGTGCCGCACCACTTGCGGTTCCAATCACACACCACATATCCCGTGTAAACCCGAAGGAATAAGACCAGTAGGTGTGTGAGTGAGGCCTTTATGTCCAGCCGGCCAATGCTGGTTAGCCAACTGAATGGCTAGCACGAAAACGAAACACTTATCTCTCAGAAAATAAACAGATAGAGAGACTGCAATGAAAAAATCTATACCAAAAAGAAAGATATGTAAAATGTTACACAACATTTCAGTATACGAATGCATGTTACCGCATTCCGGAGAGGATAAAGTTGAAAAACAAAACTCATAGTTGAAGTACGAAAAGATCAGATAGACGATTCATCATTCAATACAAAAACAAAGTCCAAGAGATGAAGGGGCAGAAAATCGCAGATACCCAAGTTTCTGAAAGGAGGAGCCACGGTCTTGGTCGATGCAATAATTAACAAAAGTAAAATGGATATACTGATATGACATACCTGGGCCTAACGTACTCGTTGCCTCTTCGCCGACGGTGCACTACCAATCCCGAACGGCCAGCGCATTCGCGGCCGCACATATCGCAGCGCCATATAGTTGTCACCACGACTTATGGCACCGATGGTTCCCTTGCGTACCGCGCGCTTTCGTTCTCGGCCGCGCAATAACTGGTCGCTGAACCGGTGGACGCCGGTCCGAATTGTATCCCTCCAAGCAGTCCGGTTCAACGCTAAGTCTTCCTAACATCTAAAATCGGTTTCACAAGGTGAAAGACTTACCTGCACAAAATCCTGGTAACTCAGCTTTTGACCACAAGGAGTTCGCTTACCTGATCTCAGTTGTCCATACAGCACCTGCTTCGGAATAAGGTCATCGCCCATCCGACGGTCGTGACTCAGCCAACGAAACTGATTCAACATCAACAGGGCTTCTATCCCGTTCATGTCCGCTTGCCACAGTACCCCATAGTTCGGAACCACCGAACACCCAAGATGCGCCTTAGACATTGCAAATCAAAGTGGCTCAGAAAACACACGTTCCGCTGATACAATGTCCACGTTTCACTGCCGTACAACAGTATAAACAGCACCATTAAGCGGTAAACAATCAACTCGAGTTTCACGGAATCGAACGACTTGGTGAAGTCTACGAAGAGGGCATACCGGGGCCGGTTCCGTTTCCAGCACTTCTCCTGAAGCTGTCGAGTAGAGAACACCAGATCGATCGTCCTCCGATTCTCCCGGAATTCACACTGATTCTCAGGAACATTGTCCTCTAAGACATCCAAATTCAGCCGGTTCAGAAGAATTCTGGCATGCACCTTGCCTGCGCAACTCAGCAGACTGATGCCCCGATAGATGTCAGGGCATTGCTTGTTACCCTTACCTTTAAACAACGGTACTATCACAACATCGTTGAAATCTTGTGGTATCACCTCCTGCTCCCATATGGGGTAAATCAGCTGGAGCAGTGCCCATTCCGTCACCGGCCCACCATTCTTCAGGATTTCACCTGGCAATCCATCTTCACCTGCAGCCTTCTCGTTGCGAAGTTGACTAATCGCTCTCTGCAATTCTGGTGAATCAGGAGCGAGAGCAAGTGAGGGCTCGATGGACTGTTGCGGCAGGCTGTTCATGGTCACCCAATCAATGGTAGCATGACGATTTAGTAGGCTACCAAAGTGTTTGCGCCAGACTTTCATGATGTCCTCTGGCTGGGTGCACGAGCAGCCGGTGTCCACGTCTACCAGTGCTTTAGTGGACTGGATAGTTGAACCGAATATCGCTTTGAGCGAATCCTTATGCTGTCGACGGTCTGTGGAGCCCTGCATCCGCTCGCCCTACTTCATCCACCAGTTGTCCTTGATTTCGCGAACACGCTGAGCCAGTTGACGGCGGATAATTCGGAACGTTGCCTTCTTCGCTTAATTGACCGTGTCCATTGTAGAAGCAGCAAACGTGGCATTCTTCTCCCGTACCAGTTCGGCGATAACCGCGTTGTTGTAGTCGAACCAGTCCGGACTTTTCTGGCGTTTGACACCAATCGTCTCGGTGGCTGCCGTCGCGATCCGTCTCTGGATGAGCTGCCAAATACCCTCAGGGGTAGTGGATATAGAAGCGTCGTGCAGACGGGCGGCAACCGCACATTGAAAAGCAGTCTTCGTCTCGCAGTTATCCAGTCCTTTATATCCAACTTTTGCCGTGGTCCGGAAGATCTACAATAAACAGACGTGCATACATGGATAAATAATTTAGTCCTGACCAGTCTATGATCGGTGCTGCATTCCGCGCCGCGCATCACTCGCGTGGTGCGCACTTCACGAATGTCACACTGTCGCACAATCACGTAATCAAGCAAGTGGTGATGGCCGCTTCGTGGATGGGTCCACGTCATGATGTCGCTCGCCTCCAGCTGGAGTCGGATATTTGTGATAGCCAGCTCGTGAGTAGCACACAGGCAGAACACACGATCACCGTTCTCGTTCACCGAACCAAAGCCATAGGGTCCGAGGACTCCCGGCTAGGCTACCGAGTCGCGCCCGAGTCGAGCGTTCAAGTCACCTAAAACAAACAGTCGATCAGTCACCGGCACCGACCGGATTGTGGCGGACAGTTGATCATAGAACTGGTCCTTTGTACTATTAGTGTGACACATAACTGGACAATAAACACTAACAAATATAGCACATTTACCCCGACAGAGTCGCAGGCGCATAAACAGCACTCGATGGCTGATGCCGTGCAGTTCGCTTATCATCAAGACGTTGATGCGAGCAGCAGCTGCGAAGCAGACACTGTGCTCTCGAGCACCGTCTGTCGGGTAACTTATCCAGTAGAAGGTGTACCCAGCACCTGCTTCCTCGCCCAAGTCTGCTACGTCGATTCCATAGCGACGCAGTTCTCTCGCGATCAGTGCAGTGTGTCGTTCTGGCCGTCAGTTGGAGCTGCATCGATCCAGCAGCATGCACACATTCCATGCTCCAACACAGAGTGTCTTGCGTCCCCGGACCTGTTTCAGGTTGCTCTTCCGGTTACTGAAACTTGAGTGGGCATTATCGGCTCGGGGATTAATATTGGGGGGACAGTATGAGGGTGAGTGATTGGCAGTAGCATATTTTCGCCTATCCACCCTGTCATGTGCTTCAGATAGGGAGACCCGGATTACCCTGCGCGACGGCCGATGCAGTATAGTATTTCGTTTTTGTTGTAAAGTCATGGTTTTTATGGGCCCGGGATACTGCCAGGACGCCCAGACTTAGACAGGAGAACGATTGGGGTTGTCATCCAAAGCCTTTGGTTCGAGGCCTGTACCGCAAGGCAGCAGGTGACACACACGCACGCATACGCATCAGCATCAATCATCCAGAACAGGCTCAATAATCACAACCCAAGACATTCGGTATATTCACATAGAGACAATACTGCACAGACAAACCAACCACACATACAGAGAATCAGATCAGGCAAAAAATAAAATAACAAACCGAACCAAAACACAGCACAATCACACCATATGCAACGAACGCCTCACAACGGACGCATCTGCCTTTTGTCTGGCTGCTCCACTTTGGCCAATCTGACATGGTTGAACCTTCAACGACTGAGGTCGCAGTCAGCACAGCCCTTCGGATCAAAACAGCACACAAGTCTGACAACCACGTCAAGGTAGCAAAAAAGGTCACGAGGTTTTCTATAACAAACGTGCACAGAATCATGCTTACAGAACTGACAAGCAAGAAAACACGGTTGCGGCCGGGATTCTTACAAAAACCACACGATCGCTGGTCATTACAATACCATTCACCCTCTTGCAGTGGCCACTCCCAAAGAACTCTGACATGGATTACTTTAAAGTATTGAGTGACACGATAACGACCACTGCTTTTTACACACTCCCACTCTCCTGGCGCCTTAAATATGGCAAAGAAATGCTTATAGGCATCACAATATTTTGTTACCAATGGATTTCACGGTTAGACGGTGAACGATCATACCTTACCGGTAGTTGCTAAACGGTTGGTAACCCATCCACAAAGTTATAGTGCTTGTCCACTTCCTCGTAGTTTAGGTAAGACCACTCTAAACCTCAACTCCCTGTATATCCACACACGATGATGCAAGGTTTAACGATATCCTTGCTCAGGCTTCCGACGAACTAAAAGCAAACTTGACCATAGGTGCAAAACATCTTGTGGTGGCTTATTGTAATTTCATCCATGGTTCCGAATTCCCAAATAATTAATGCAACTGGTTATCTGAAAATGAAAGTTATACACGTGATCGCTGGGATAGGGTTACACTTGAGAAACACAGTCACTAAAGGAGCCCTGTTCCTCAGGTAACATTTACATCGTTTCTTACCTTGGTGGTGGCAGCTTTTTTCGGAGAAAAGAAGGTCATTGCATGTTAACGCGGTAAATGCAAAGGATTGTGTTTTTGATCACCTGACCAGTACCGACAAAGCGCTATATAGGTGTATAGAAGACTACAGCCTCGGTAACCACATCAGTTGCACATTCCATCAGAAGTATTTTTATTTAAACTTGCATATAGCTGACATGAAACGCAAACAGGTATTCGAAAATAGATACACACTAGAGTACGCCGGAATTAGCAGTGTACATGGGAAAGAGTTGGACAGTAAGCGCCCAGTTAGGAATTTATTAGTAAAGTGAGCTGCAAATAAAAGTAACAAATGTAGGTAAGTGATAAATGTGCGCGGAATGAAAGATGGATCTTTTATAGCGAAGTTGCTTCTATGATCTTTACATCGAAAGCTAGCTTCCCCGCATGTTCTATTCCTTCAAGGGAAGATCAAGATCACAACACAATCCGAAGCGTAAAAGTTGGTGCATGTCTGACGGTTGACAAATTGGTAAGTATAATCTGTGATACTGGAGGTAGAAGAATTTCTTCCAGAATCGTCTGGTCCCACTGGTTCACAAGCAATCCACAGAAGCTGATGAGCACCACTCGGCTCTACCAAAATCAGCCGTCAGAATCGATCAGACAGTCTGACTATTACTAATAAAAGTCTGTTAGACCCAGAACGTCGTTAAAAAGTGGAGGTCAGCACGCTTGCTTTATGCACTTCATAGCCAAGACAGCGTGTTAGTTGACTGACAGGATGTGCTAGGTTTGTATGGGATAATTTATTCGTGTCTAGTATGAGGTCAATGGCACAATGATGAATGTTTTTACTTCAAGAAAGTGCAGCAAAACTTTATCTCCTTACGGTAACAAAGATATGCACTACTAACGAGCTCTGAGGAGAGCGAAACCCGGGTATAATGCTTTTTTCACAAAGGGGATAACTGAAACGCCTTTGGAAACGCAGCAGTTGCGATCATTCGTGAGTGATGTATAAAAACCAAAGTCCCCTACTATTCTCTAGTAACTAACATGTACTGTGGAATATGTTTTCATAAACTGTGAATCACCCACAGATTTTTCCTTCAGATAGACATTATTAACTAACCCATTCCGGAAAGGAGCATGGTGCTCAAGGTTTGTCTATACTAAATATCACCAATTGTTTTAATATTATTGCTACACCGTTACATCACGAGAACACGATTTGAAGTTCAAATTTCAGCTGTAGCGGAGATAAGCATAACTGGCAAGCTCTACGGTGAATAGTATTTTTTCCTTTCAATCAACTGAACCAGACTAATTGAAAGAACTAATGCTCTCTAGTGAACAAACGATATTTATGTCTGAGACGTGTGCTAGAAGTTGTTGTTAAACTTTGGTCAAACTCCCAGGAGACGGCTTCATAATTAATCAGATAAGAGTCATTGGGTTCTTGATGTCAAAACTATTCGAATCTTGTCCTGTTTACAACATAGGACTCAAAAGTCTGCTAAACGAATTCCATTGCTTCACAAACAAAAGATTTTCGGGTAAAACGGAACTTAAAGAATGTCAATTCAGACAAAATATCCCAACGTGCCAAAACAATCACAAAAAGTAAAAATTAATCGAAAATTTTCCCGAGAAATTTTGATTAATCCACTAACCTTATTTACAAAATAAAGTTACCACGTACAGCCATAGAAAAAAGAAAACTTACAGAATTCAATTACAAACCCAATGGTTATTTGTAAAGTGGAACTGTCTGTATGCAAACTAAACCACGTACACATGATCGCAACTATGGCATTCCAACAGACTACTTAGTTGATCATCCCAGAAATGAAGCACCACACTCGAGTTGACTTATTTTTCAACACATCAACAGAGACATTCTACGTCTGAGTAATTTCTTTACAGACCACTGATGTTGACTAAACACAGAATATTTGCCAGATGTCGGCTATTTATTTACACTGAAATTAGGACCAGACACTTATTTCGAGAGATTGATCAGAAGACATAAAATGTGGTTTACAAGTCAGCATTTCTGACAAGCTGAACACCTACGTATAGATAACCAGGTTGTAAAAAACCCAAACAATGCAGAAGACTGGTTAGGCCATGATAATTGTGCACAGATAGATAAATGCTTTGCCCTGTCTTTACAAACGAGTCTTACTAAGCTGATGTGATAGTTGCAGCGGCAGTACAAACTACTCTAGACACACAAAGATAAACTAATGTGGCTGAGAGATAACGTTTCAGCAGTTAGCAGGATGTGTCTCTTTCTGATATGAAACACAATACGAAATGTGATATCACCATTCACCTAGTGACCCTTCTTGATTGAGCGTTCAAGGTTTGCAGTGAATGAAGTTCGATGTTTTGAAGCTACTGTAGCAATCAGATTGATTGCTTGCATTTTCACCCAATATGGATTGCATTCACGGAATACCTAAATACTGACTAGTTCCCCCCATATTGAGTCCACTGCCATTGTTTGAAATATTGTATACTTTATTGATGTGACATCACTACACTAGCTATTCATGGTTGATGATACGGGTAGATGTGTTGTTCGCTACAGTGTCCGAAATGTAGCTTGGTTACAATTGGACAAAATGGCCGTCTCCAGTTTTAATTTCCTTGTTTGATAAACACAGCCCATATTTGGTGCTACTTGAAAACATTCCCCTCAGGCACATTTATAGAACAATTAATATCCACATTTGCACCTAACAGTGGACAGCCAATTTCTTTCCGAGTAAAATTTATGAGTAGTGCACATTCTTCGTGCTGTGAAAATATCAAGTGCGTATCAGGTTTCTTTTTTTGTTAGGTAGCAAGGTCTGCGAATGCACGCACACTGAACATTAAATATAGGCGTCCCATAGATCGATCATGCAAGCAAGGCATCATTTCTTCTGTCAAATGAAATGCCTGCAAACAGCAGTTAACTTGAATATCAGTTTGAATGTCAGTCTGGCGTTGAATCCTTTGTGTTATAGCTGATTATCATATTATCGTCCACGTATAACTTATACAGCAAAAAATCTTCGTTCAAAATCATCTATCATAGCTAACTGAAGGATTCTATCTAGACGTCGTAGAAGGAAGTAAACACGAGTAAAGACACTGTGTTAATCGGACCTGATAACGCATCGGCAGTAGCCGTCATAAACGAACATTCTATTAATCGTTGACATCACATTTGAGATGCAAGTGTTTGCAGCAGTGTACTATGCACACCGAACCGTTAAACTGTCAGTAAGACAGGAACGTTCATATCAACTATCTTTCGTGAAAAGATTACCAGATATAAAAACCATGCTTCCACCGCATGTTCAGTTAATCATCATTTTCCGACGAACGCCAGCTGAAACTTCCATGTGAACGCGAAAATTGCAATCAATGTTGTGTGGTTTTCAATCTATATCGACATTTGTTTACAGTGAACCGAAATCAAACCACGGTCATTCAAAGGCGCTTATATACTACTGCCTGCTGCGAGTTGACACAAACTATATTTGTACGCATCGTGTCTGAGGTGCGATCCCAATCTCCCTGTAAGCAAATCAGTGCAGCGATCAAGAATAGTGACTTCCGTTAGCTGTTTCAAATCCACTTATAGTCCTAAACTCAGGCATATCAGATATTTGTTTTGACCAGCAAACAAGCACATATCCAGGAAGATCGCATAACGTTTGAAAGACGCCGTTTTCTCTGACGACCCACAACAAAGTGATGAGTTTCCTCGAACAAGCTGAGTATCTTTTACTCTTACGCTAGCCGGTCACCTCTATTCATGACTTGTGAGCCAGAACCAGAATATTAGTCCAAATATTAATGCAGAGGACAGAGAGTAGAAATACCTGAGGTCATAGGGGGCTATGAGCTACTTTCTTTAGTTCTTGTCAACATTTTGAGTGATGTTTTGGAGGCTAATCTGTTACCTCCACTCTCTGGATGTCGCCTTAGCCAGTGGTCTTTGAGCGAGAAATAGGTTAACGGGCTTTTAATTGCTCAGCGGTTTTACTTATTCTGCTATACAAAAGCTGGTTACGTTTTCTGACTGAGATAGTTTGTTTTGCCTAAAAGTACAGTAATTTTATTCTCGTATGATCGCAATCAATGTTGGCCACAACGACGTCAATCATTGTTGGCCACGGCCCGTAAAATCCATCTGTTTTTGTGCCAAGGTCCTTTACCTGTTGGGACTGATTGACAATCTGAATGGCGGTACTTGCCTATGGCGAACACTTCTGCAAGGCAGACGCGGCATTTTGAGCAGTATTGCGCTGAGTTAGATAGGAAATGCACGCGGCAGTCAGCCAGTGCTACAATAATTTGTTTATTTAAAGACGGCAAGCCTACAGTCAGCCAGTTACCATTAGATACACGCATGATTTATGGGTTAGCTACACGGTTTACGCTGCTCGAGATAGGAAGGGCTGATTTGTGAAACCGTGCAGGAACAGTACAGAACAGTAGATCAACCAAATTATCTCCGTGTTTGGAGGTATAGAAACCAATAATTGTGCAACCAGATAAACAAGTTGAAAGGATGACGAGAAGCGACAGTTTGAAAGCGGATAGCAAAGAACGGCTGTTTCAGTTTTGTGAACACAAACAAAGGCAATGTGATTATTCAAAGTGTTCATAAGTTGAAACCATGCGAAGTCCATCGTTGCCATTTACATACCTCATACATCATAAACAAACTATGCTACAAGGCAAAACTTATAGTCACCTGAAGATGCAAGTAATACACGTGTGAACGAAGATGCAATAAAGGATTGAGTCAAGTGTATAATATCAGTTTCGAAACGATTCATGAGATAAAGGCAACAGATCGAGTACACCTACTGTTCTTTTTACGTTAAGCACACATACCTAAATGTGTCTAAGAATAAATCCGATAAAATGTCAGCATAGACGATTTTGATTCCGGAACATTTGGAGTTCAAATTTTCATGTCATCTGAATAATCACTTCCCATACGAATTCAATATAACTTTCTTACTGCCTACCATATGTAACAAAATCGTTCATTAGATTTTCTGAACGCAAAGTGATAGTTCACCTTATTTAATATGCTTTAGTTTACTATTCAAATCAGAATGGTCACAGCGAAAGACATACAGTTTAACATGATTAATTATAATGGTACACTTCTGTACAAAAGTGGATGTGATAAGTGAGTTCAATACACCCGTGTCTGTTAAACAAAAAAACCAGATTGTAAGTCACTTGGGAAAACTTTTAACACAATGAATTCGGACATTCAGGACACACACACCCATTCTGTCCAACTTCTCATCATCACCCTTTATACTGTCAAATCACCAACTTGAGAAATATCTGTACGACATTGTACTTTGTCTGTTACGATATTGGCTTTAAACAGTAAATGCGCAAATCATGCAAACGTCAAACTGCAGTGATAGATAAAACGAAAAGCAACGATCTATGTCGTATCAAGTTCCAGTCTAGGTTCACAGTCAACAAAAGATTATATGGTATCTTACCAATGTCGACATTAAAACAAAAGAATGTACATTTCCATCAGACTAATAATGTTCTCATCTATTCTTGATTTTCAGAACTAAAAGAATGGCACGCATGATTTCTGGTCATTTGAGCCAATGTGTGTTCTAACAAAATGCGTGTGTACATGAGTTTTACCACAAGTATATCGATGTAACCTTAACAGTACAACTATAACAATACAGATCAATGTTCCACAGGCAAACACATCAGACCGACGGCTATCTCAGCGTGTGGCCGAACACGTCCCAAACTGGTTAAAACAGCGCATGACACAACAACCGGAAACCGGTGAATCTGTTGCTCGAAGCCCTGCATCATCGATTGCCAGACAACTCATGACAACAGGTCACCAGGTGGTCCCGCTTAACTCTTTCAAAATATTGTTACGTCATCAGAACCCGAAACTACTGGCCTTTAGCGAAGCCATGCTGATTAGAGCTCACCAGCCGGCGCTATGTGCACAAAAGTGGGTGAAGCAACCTATAGGGTTGCCGTGGTGGTGATGACATAATACGTGGTGTGATTGTATGCGTGCCCATACCCTGTCTATCTCTAATTGTCTGTCATACATAAATTGCGTTTTACGTTTGCGACTGATGAGAGTAAACGAAATGTTAACATATCGTAACATATGTCTTCCTTCTGCGCTGATGAAGTTACTGAAGGGAACCCAGTGTTTCAAACATCAGATCAAGACGAAGCTAAACAACCGAAACGCTGTTTGAGTGGGTACTACCCACGAGGTCATATCCAGAGATAATTGTATTTTAGAATCGTCAGTGACATTTGTAGCATTGCACAACTTCATCATAAGCAATGACTTTTTATCCATACACACTCATGTTCTATAGAAATGAGCTTTCGATCCATCTGATCTCACTAGAAACAGCTGTTTTAATATTGTATACCTCGTCTACATGATTAGTGGGATGTTCGGCTTTTCAAAGTTTCGCTATAGCCGACTACTTTTGTCAACCTCAGCAGTGTTCGTTCATGGGTTACTTACATCAACCATCAACTTAAGAACAAGCAACGATTCATCAGCAGTCATCGCAAGTAACTAATGTTTAACTCTAGAGATCTTCGGTTAAACAGTCACCATTGTGAATTGGACGCAGAATGGCTTGACAAGCCAACGTCAAAAGTAACTAACCGGAAGACGGTTAAAAATGTGGTCTTCGACACTCAATTCGAACAAAATCTAGTGGCCAAAAACATTAAGGGAGTTAGACAACTGAAGACAGACCAGAAAGGGCATGAGAAGTTGGGGAGCACATGAGTCTACTGAAATGGTAAACAAAGAAAGATCTAAACCCTGCGAAATTAAAAACACGTCGAAGAGCTCACAAAGTGTACAATGATCAGTAGCCACACCTATCCAGTAGGAAGTGTAGAAGCATACAAACGTACAAAGAATAAGCAATGGTACGAACCTAAGTGACCACCTAGATTATGCTCAGCTTACTGTGGTCATCAGAAATCAATCGCCCATACAGAATGCCAAAGACAGCTAAAAAATTTAACTTTCCTGTAATATCCCCAGAACAAAAGGATCGTCATTATCCTCAATATTGATATATGGTTGCGTTGACCTTGTGGGTCAATTCGTGTTGTTTCCCTGCTTATTGATAGAGCATACTGTCCAGATAACGACTACATCGTTAATAGTTCCCATCTCAGCAAATTGCATCACTTGTTTGACTGATGCAGTTCTGAAGCTCCTCCGAAAGGTTACTACCACAATCAATTCACATAATGCTGTCTAACGTCAAATCCAACAAAGAAACGCGTCGGAATATTGAAGACACTATAGTGGCTGCAAAATGAGTGCTGTCTGCAAGGTGGACTCAAATGTACACACATTACCTACAGTTACACACAGCTTATAATCATCAACAAGCCGAGTTCGGTTCAGGTACCATACGTAGAAGCCGATAAAATGAGAAAGACAATAGCCACCAACACAGAATAACTGCCAGAATTGTCTTCACATCCCGTCCACACACAAAAACCAGTCAGTTGCATGCCTTAAGCACGTATCAACAAAACGGCGATGCAATTTCTTATAAAAATGAGTGACGGAGGAAGTACTGGCAGCCGCCATGAAGTAACTCCCGTTGCGCCGTTAACTTTTGGGCACCGAACGTCGATCGGTACAATTTGAACATCACTATCTCTGTAGACATCGGTAGCCTCAGGATTGGAGTATATACCGCTAAATTGAACATATTGGAATGTGAGATTTTCTAACCGAAAATGTCTGGGTAAGATCCCAGAACATCTGTGTTTTCATCATATGGGTTATCAAAATAAAATGTGCCTATGTAATTTCTCACATGGGGAAAAATTTGGTAAAATAAGATATGAGGTGCTGCAACATTAAACAACGGAAATTCAAGGTTAGGCATTCAAGTCCGCAGACAATTCCCCCTCATACGATAAAGATTGTGGTAATATTTTTTTTTGCAGACCAGTGAAGTTCATGAGATCCCATGAATTGCGCGACTATTAAAAAGTAAATTATCAGCAGACTAAGTCATTAGAAGAGTCGCTTATAATCCTCAGAAGAGTACCACCACGAAATACAATTCGGGTCTTGATCACCTAGAAATGTATAAGCCTGTTTGGCTTCAGAAAGATGGCGTTGTTTCGCGCCATTCACAATGCGCAACACTTTGGCTATTGCTTTCTGTTAATCTTGGATAAAGAAGAGAAGAGCGGTTGACTCAACAGTAATATCGACAGATCCCATATTGTTGGATATTTTACCTTGAAGCCATTTCAGACACAGAAACTATCGTACTACACTAAAGACTTCGGATGAACCAAAACAGACCGCTGTGGGAGTGTGCAGTCTTTAATACTGTAGATACTCTACTAAGTCCAGCGCGAACGCTTTATACAAGCAAAATAAAGGTGCATACTTCGAACTGCTGTTGAAATAAAATATATTTCAGACTTTCATATGCGCTGTTTTCGACAAAACGAAAGAGCAAACGATTTTCAGATGCTGTCTTCTTCAGGTTTTTGTGTTTGTTTGTTACTTATTGTTTGATCAGATGCGCTGTATTCCGCTCATTCCACCTCCGACCAAGTTTACTATTGTTTAGAGTAGTAGAACTCATTTTGTCCCACTTATACGTCTTGTTTGACAGTGTTCTCTTTCCCAAAAAATAACTTTTGACGACTTCTCTATCGGCATGTAATTAAAAACAGTAATTACCAACACACGTATCTTCGACCGGAATGCTACTCACCTTAAGAAGTAGTTTTATTATGGTTCCGGTGTTATTCAAGACGTTCATGTGACAAAATACTGTTTGAATCGACATACGATGTCTATAGTGTTGTTATGTAACACTGATTGGAATCGTTCGATATCCCGGAGTCTGATGAGAATCACTCTGTCGACATGCGTACATTAAATTTGCACCATCCAAAGCATACACCGTATACATGATAACTATGTGTGTCTGTCCTAATCACTTGAAAGACTTTTAGGACCATCAGCACCAAATGTCGCCGTTTGCTTGTCGAAGCGAATGACAAAGTTGTCTGATAAACAAATAATTTGTGAGTGTCTTAGGAAAAATACCAAAAGGAAAAACGATTTCCAAGTGAACGTTCCGTGCTCAGTCTATTATTGGTAAATTCAAGAAGATGGGAAAAACTCGGTAAAGTCGAACACTAAACGGTAGGTCATGGTTCCTAATAGCTCTATCGACTGACCAGTTGATGGCCTTGAAGTAACTAGCCTACGACAAAAAGCACCACTAGAGTGTGCATGCTAAAATGTGCTTTATTAAGTGGCAAGATATGTTTTGGTCAAATAAATAAACAGATTTTGCAATACAAGTCATGCCTTGAGAATGTACCACAGCTCTATTAAAAAAAATCAAATAGGGTTGTAGAAACAAATGGAAAAGATCAATCATTTGACCTTAAGAATCAAACGAAAAAGATGTAGAATGTGTTGGAAAAAACAACAGCGGATATGCTATATAGAATTGAGCAACAAACAGGTAATCCTGGAATCAGAGTTTGTTATCACTGAACTGTGCATGTCAGAATGGAAAGATTTCATTCATATATAGCATTGACCTGAGTATACTAAAGGCCTCGAACATCTGATCAATCATTTACGGTCGGGACACGTCTCCAGTTTGAGTAATGGGGTCAACTGTACTGTCACAATTTTGAATTGACGCTCAAGTTCTCGGTGATATTCCAACTGGTCCATACCGATCATATCTCGATTGACACATAGTGCATGGTAGGAACTGATAGGAGGGGTTTCGTAGAAGCGAAAACAAACATCGATAAAACTGAGAACAAGTGAATCATCTATATGTAAAATACTAAACGAAACGATTATATCTACCCTGTCTGATACTGTGAAGAAAAGAAGATTCTTTTTGTAAAAGCCAATTAAAACGTCGGCGGGTACACTTACAGATTAGGCGATGGTGGATACTAATCGATAGAGACATGACTTCTAAATGGGCTTCTCATCAAAGCCAAAAGGAATATTTGATATTGTTTGCAACATAGACAGGACACAGAGTAACCTGATGTCTTGCTGGCTTACGGACTATCTGAGGTTACCAGCAATCATGGATAGCAAAATTAACTGGGTAGAGATTTACAGATCGTGAACCAGCATGGATTATATGTCCAGTGTCCGGAGCGGCACCAGGGAGTTGAACATTTTTCACACAACGCAGGAAACGTTTTCTCCGTGTAACACCATACTTATAGGCGTAGCGAGTGACATGTCAAGTGGGTCATAAATATGTTTCATAAATCACAATGATACAGCTATCAGTCTTTGAATAAACTTGAAACCATTTTTAACAAGAAGACCCACTGATTTGCATGGGAACATAAAGGTGCACAATCCCTATTTAGATGGTTTTATTGTGTGCAGTCACGGATTAGATTAAAATAACCATTGTGAAAACCATAACTAACTGTCCGGTGATGACTTCACATCTGAAATAATAGCGTTAAATTGTACAAAAGTGACGTGGTCATCGAATCTAACCAAAAGAGTAAAACCAGCCTGGTAAGTGGAAACCACGATTCGACTGGTTCCGGCCCCTTGTTTGGTGTATTCAATCTCGTCATTAATGAAGCTCAAGGAGAGCAGATTGGACTCAACAATAGAAAAATAGGACGACACGCATGTACATCAAATGCCGTAAAAGATAATCACCTTGCAGTTCGTGCAAACCAGTGAACACGGAGGGAGACGAGTAGCGGGAGAAATCATGCATGCCGAGACCCGTGCTACGTGAAGCGTCTGCCAGAAGCGGTGGAGTATGCAGAATCAAACAGAATATACCACCGAAACTTCTTTGGCATACACTTAGTCCCCGAAATCACAAAGACTAGATTGCTAATTGCAGTTTTATAAGCTTAGAGGAGAACGGCTGTTGACAAATGACCAGTGGATCAACAAATATTTTCGGCTGAGGAGCACATCTCCCAAGTAAATCAGTGGCGTAATGTGGTGGTTTTCGAGGAGAGGGATGTCAATCTGGAAGAATCAGACGAAGTAACTATTTATATATACATTGAAACACCTTTCAAATCTGGCTCGTTCCCAGCAAGAAGAGTGGTGTTATTGTTGGAGCATTAACACTCTCAGTTTTAAGTTCAAACACCTAAAATTCAACTTTTGCCGTATTCATCCGAACACTACAGTGGGTACGCGCTGTTCTAGTGAGACAGCTGTAATATGCATACAGCTGAATTCACATTCATGCAGAATGAAAAATATAACGCTACAGAAAGGGTTCAGTTTGCTAGCTCAGCTAGAGTCCGCATTATACATATGATGCAATGGACAAGAGAAAAATGTAATCTAGTTAATCATGTATGTTAACTGTAAGGAGGAGTAAGTAGGTAAGTAAGTAAATAAGTAACTGATGTGCGGAGAAGTAAAGCCAAACAACCACATACAATAAATGAAGTGTTGGCCAATGATTCAAATGGCTGATCTGTAAACTACTGAGATGTCCGGTGAAGAATCAGAGAAGCGAATGCATCTCGATCAAAGCGGTAGCTGTAATAGGAAAAAAAATACTATTTATCCGTGCGAAATGTCGTAAAGGCTAACATTCGTTTTCCGATCATGTTAAGATAAGTGACCGGGGCGAAATCTTGATTACACGGAATGTTCCCGTCAGGTCAACGTGAAGGTCTGTATTAGTAACATGTGTCAAGGCTGTTTGTTCTGTTTCGGATAACTTGATCAATCCGAACTATGCAGGGTGATGTTCTTTGATGTTCGTTCCCACAACGGTATGAATGTTTGACCCACATATTCTTCCGAACGACAGCAGGAAAAGAAACACACGAGTCTAAATTTATCGAGGACAAGCACCGTCTTTTGCACATTTCAATCCGGCAACGAGGCTGTAGTGAACAAGTTGCGCGATGCTGCTGTTACGATTAATTGATTGTTTCACCTGGATTAACAGTTACGATCAGTGTTAGGAGGAAAAACGAATTGTCGCGTTGATTGTTCTACATCAAAGTCGAAATTATGATAAACTAACATAGGGGCACAACAATGGAGTAACATCAGGTTTTTGAGGACTGTAGCAAAGCAATCGTATAGATCAAAAATGCATGGACCGGACACAAACCAACAATTCAAATGACATCACAAAACGGATCATACTAGCTGTGGTGTCAAATCTTTCTATGTCATCTGTTGTCAGAGAACGAAGCAATGCGTGAAGTTTGTTGAGGCTGTTGCTATTCCTCTAACAGGATCGGTTATGTACACAACTAAAAGGATAGTTATCAATTTGTTCTTTTCAAAGAAATTTCGATTTCTCTCCAACGTCTCTATCCATCAATTATGCGACACTCCAGCAGTCTTGTTTTTCTTACCGAGTACAAAAGCGGTTTATAAACCTTAAACGTTCCTCATGAACGTTTGTCTTTTAACACGGCCCTATCAATCAGACTCATTTTTCGTCATCTGTAAGCCTGGTTCATATTCCTAATAAATCTGATCTAGTTTAACGACGGCATTATTTCCAAAATTAGCTCAAATTGTTGGTACTTCATAACTCTACGTAAAAATCTACTTAGAAGTGGCGTTGCTCACTCACACCTAAGAAAACATTGTGATTAGAACGTTTGTATGAAAAGGCATTTCTTTCCATTTGCATCGTTTTCTGATGCATTAAGCACACTTCAACCTCGGTACGTCAGTTTGGAGTGCAACATTCCAACATACACACGTATAATTTAACAACGCGCAGTCAGGCCCACTATGAGCTAAATGAATTGCCGCTTCAGTGGACTAATATAGGCACACATCACTTCGAAGTGGGAGACTTAAGTGGAAAACTGTCATCAATTTTAAGTTCGCGCAAGTTAATTTATTGTCCAACCAACTCAAAGGAAGAAAATTTAACGTAATCAGATAAACGATCTTCATACGACTTTGATAAGGTGAACACATTAAAGTTAGTTATTGCGAGGCAAGAGCAAGTTGGTTAATAGGTTTGTTTCACCGTACAAAAAGTAAGCAAGATAGGGGGTAAAACTGAAGTTCCGTTCGTTGACGCGTTGTAAATAAGACAGTAGTAGTTGAATGTTACGCAACGGGATCAATATAAGTGTTAGGGATAAGAAATATGGTGGTCCTTTTTTTCGCAAACGTATCCCAAACATCTACATGTTTGAAAAAGTGAGCGCTAAGGAAGACCATACAATTCGACAGAAACTTACACTGTTTCACAAAAACGTTTGCAGAAACAACGGGTGAGCACCTAGCCAGTACTAAAGAATGTAAGCAAACATAAATCTGATAACCCTTTTTTCTGAGAGGTTGACAGTGATTTCAACATTTCAGTATGAAAGACCAGATCAATAAGTCTGGAAAAGGTAAGTTTAGTCAACATCACGTTTGAAGTGGAAAAGAATGCTTGAATACTTTATGTAATTGCAGCAAGATAACTAGACGCTAATTATATAAATAACCTGAAAAGTTGCGATAACATAAGTCAGCCGATGTTCCACAGACAGTGAAAATGCTACAACATCACGTACTTCAAAAGCAAGATGTGTTGCAACAAAGACCACTGAAGTATATAGCACAAGTATGTTTGCAAACAACGAATTGGTTGTGAGTGATTTAACAAGCTTTCCAGGGCAATATCGTCGGTATGTTTTATAAAACACTGTCCACAATAAAGAAGACATGTTTTAAACGTGCAACAAGAAAATAGTAGCCCTTTGTAAGATGCTGAGGTTGTGTGGCATCAAAGAAGACGTTTGTTCGTTGAGACGAACGAACTTCCCGTGATTCGTAACCCTGTAATTAGTCGCAGTATTATAAACCACGTTACTATTCTTGTTCTGTAATCATCAGGAGGGCATAAAGAAGTTTATAAATGTAGAAAGAGTATCCAAAGTTCAAAAAGAGGTTCGTTAAACAAAACATATTTAATCGACAGACTTACCGGAAATATTTTTCAAAATTTTCCAGAAGTACTCAAGAACACGCGCTGAGTATACGAAAACCAGTGCTATAATGGCATTACGCCATTTCCAACTAGGTGTTCATTAAGATAACGGCGTGAAGTATATGGTGCATATTATGTGGCCAAAACAGAAGTACATTTTTCGGAAATGTACAACAAATCCCAGATGTCTAGGATGATTTTTACTTCAGAAACTCTTTAAGCGTAACCAGCTGATCAGTCGAAGTACTTACATTCACGTGAGAAAAATGGCCACGTTTATGAAGCCACAAGTGAAGGCAAACTTTCAAGATTCAGACGACTAACATCAATAGTTATAACGAAAGAATAACTGTTTAGAATAAACAGCCCGGGTTATGAAGCCTACTCAAGCTACGGTGAGATGATAAATCTCAAGTTATCTTTAGAATAAAAACAAACACCATGAAAAAGTGACTCTGCCTACCCCATCCAGTGTTTCGAAAATAATCACTCCAAGGTGACCTCATGAGTTCCTCGAATATATGTGAAAAGCAAATGGATCAAGTATTTTAACACGTTTGAAATTGTATTCTTACACAATCAACAGACATTCTGACTGCAATTTACTGCCATTAAAAAGTCGGTACCTAGTGCAATATAAGATGAAGCGTAACGAAAGGATACCGGTGTGGACGAGACAATGCGATCGAAGTCATTGTCTGCAACTGTATGTTATAACTCAACAAGTAAAGTAAAGATGTAATATTCCAGCTATCGTTCCCATGATTAATGTTCACTGTTATTCGCAATGTAGCAGTATAGTAGAGAGTGAGAACGGGAAAACCACACTAAAGTCAAAACATTGTGCCAGGATCTGCTTCGAAATGCCTCTCGAATGAACAGATCACCATAGTCGAAACCTACCGAGGCGATAGGCTATTGATCCAACTTCCTTTCGTTGGCACTCGCTAGTACATAGACTTTTTTCCACCAAGATTGCGGCTCCCATAGTTATGCTTGTAGAGCAATTGTGTTGAGCATTTTGCCACTGAGAGAGTACCAGACAAAACTACCAGACTACAAAATAAACCATCAAATGTAGATGACCTTCAGAGTATATAACTTAAGAATCGTCGACTATCAATCAACGAGCAGTCATCTGCTGTTAACGGGAAATCACTGAGTGATGTTGCTTACTGACGCATGATCGATTGACTGAACACCACCTTCCATCACGTGAACAGTTTGCACTGGCAAAGAATAGGAGTGTCGACATCTGAAGTTATGTAAACCTGACTGTAGATGGCATGGAGTGGTCATCAGAAGAAACGTGCCTAGCCGGTTGGTTGTTGACAGACGACAATAGATATCACAATCAAATCACCTTCAGTAAAGTACATAGGATCAGTGCTTTACAACCCAAAGATCAACAGTTTGAATATCGTTCTAGTTAACAATCTCTCATGAGTCTGAAATAAAACGATACTGGTCACAGAAGCCTGCCGCTAAAAGATGAGAACCTGCTGTAAGGTCTTTAAGGCAATATGTGCGAATATTCAATCTGAATTCAGAAGCCTACGATATGGTTTGCGTAGGCTGGCGGCGTTAGTTAGACTAGACTAACAGGAATGTTGACTAGCAGGACGATTAGGGTGAGTGTGTTAGACGAGAGGGGGCGAGTGGATCGAACCACAGTATGAACTGTTGTTTGCAATACACGGCGACGAGTCACAGAACGGTAAAAAAAAACAATGCAACGAATGTAATATTGCAGTGACCGAAGCTATCACCATAATATACTATTGTCATGTGCTGTGTTATTCCAGACCGTTCAACGAAATCACTGAACCCATTGGCGCTCACTCTCTTGCCAAAGGATGCACACACCAATCATACTAAACTACTTCTTCCAAGTTGATGACCAGGCTTGAAGTGAACGCAAACATGTTAACCAGGCAGTGTAACTGATCCCATTAAGAGATGAACATTACCAGATCACATGATAATGCCAACGTTCAAATTTGAATGACCCGAATAGATGCGATTTGAGGTTTGCTCAAAATCACATAAGTCGGGCTTGCAGATCGGATTAACTTGAGAGGATAATTAGTCGTAAATCCTCCATACGTGGACGCCGCGTTAAAAAAAAAACTCAAATGTAACTGAAAGCGCAAAACGAAGTTCATTGTGACACGGTGCGATTTCCGGTTCGTTTACAAAGATTAATTTCGAGGAAAAGTTGAATACCACTTACTATTGCAACATCTGCCGGAAACAGACACGCAAACGATTTTGCGCATCAACATAAGCTGCTTCGTTCAGAATGAAGGTTGATTCAGGGAGCGGAGTGACAGGACTTCCGGGTTTTAGAAATGTCAAAGCCACTTCTACAGGACCCTGGTTCACCGTAGTTCCGATGCAACCCTACAGTAAGTAACACGTTTAGGTAGTCGAACATTTTATGGTACAGTCATGAGAAGTTAACTGTATAAAGAAACACATACTAACAAAAAATAGTTAGAAGTTTGACATTGACTGTGACAACTAAAGAGGAAATTATCAAGTTAACTAAGCTAACCAATATACAAAAAAGTTAATCATGAGACAAATCAGCACTAATAATCAAATACTGAAGCTAAAATTTACAAAAATTGCATATATTCCACGACAAAAAGTATACAATCACACATTATTTTGTATACAATTCTAATACATTACGTTACAGAGTATTGATGAGCAGTAGGGGATTTTGGATGCTATACAAATTGAAAATTGATCAAAAGTTAATCGCATCTGTAACATTTCCGTAGAATTTTCTTTCAGTCGTTTTCGAAAACAAGAATTGGACTTCAGTTCCGCTCTGATTAGAGCTCATCAGTAGTACATATCTTCGCCATCACCGGGACCAAAACTCCGGCCACGCTTTTATGAGGCAACTATGTTGACGAATACGCCATCGAATCCACATTAGACACGACCGAATTATCATATGTGAAAGCTCATTCACATTCAGTTGTGATTAATGCTCTGATTACCCAATCGTCTCGATAGGAGACAGTAGATGTTCAGTTTACTCCATCCAATGACCTCTCGAATAGGACTTCTCTGCAGGTTGAAGTTACAGAAATTATTAACTTGTTCAGCGATAGTGTGATTTCATAGAAATCAAAATTCTCTACTACTTATCCGTAATTGGAATATCGTTCAACAAGTTAGTGATTACTGTCGTTTCAACTTGCAGAAACGTCTTAATCGAGGAGTCATCAATTAGAGTTAACAGCACAGCTACTGCATCTCCTCTCGAGGCGATCGGGCAATCAGAGCATCACCTGCAAGCGAAATTGGTCGAACGTTCACATATCATAATTCGGTCTTGTCTAATGTGAGGTCAATGGCGCTGTGGTAAACACGGTTGCCTCATGAACAGCGTGTCCGTGGTTCAAGTCCCGGCAGTGGCGATGAAATGCACTACTGATGAGCTCTAATGAGAGCGAAACTCGAGTTTAGTGCTTCTTTTCTAAAGGAGTCGACTGGAAAGTCTATGGGAATGCGACAGCTGCGATCAATTGTGGGTGATACTCAATGTAAATGTCAGTTTTATTGAAACAACTCATACATTCAGTATTGCTATATTAGACAATGTGCAAACAATCATGTAACCGACATACATGTGTTTATACATCACCGGACAGTGCGTCTGTTGTATCATTTGTGGTTAAACACACACACACACGCACACACTTGTATCCAGTATGTGAATCCGTAGAACTGAAGCGTTTGGAGCATAAGTGGTCAGGACCAGTCGGCTAAAGCGAAATCCTAATCTTTACGATGTAGAACTAAAAGTTTGTAAGCATAATATCATAGCTGAAAAACACTGAGAACTTAACACATGAGGAATTAAAAAGCCCAGCGGTGGCTATGGAAGCAGATCTAAATTCTCATCATTATAAACGTGGCGTGGGCCATTTTTCTATCATCATGAAATACGGCAATGTGTCAAACATGACCAGAACCTAGTATTGATGAACAAGGTGTGCACTATATCCAAAACTAACAGTTGTTTTCTCACTCGCTAACTGCTTTCTACTTCATTCCAAAAGCATCATTTGCAGCAACAATATATATATATACATATAAATTACTACAGTGCGGAAATGACGACAGCTCTGAGAAGATTTGCAACTGCGATCAGCCGGAGAGCCTCGACGGTACTTGTCAATCAATTCTTTGGGTTGTGTGACCAGCAAAACCACAAGATGAGCGATTTGATAGGGAGATTACTTTCTTCGACTATGAAGACTAAGTGGAGTTAAGATCGTCAAGACAAACACCATATAATATTTTCGATGTGCCCACGATCCTTCAGAACAAAGCCGTGACATTCAATATCAGTACGGTGGGTATTCAGTCAGAATAGATAATTCAGAGTGGCAAGATCAAAAAGTACGAAATGCAATCTCTCTGTGGTAAATCCAAAGTGATCTTGTGTACAACAGACTGCAAATTCGACAAGGTCTCGTGTGTATTTGTGAATACAACGAGTTCTTCATTCATAACGCTTCTTTGAAAAACATTATCCAAAACCCCAATCGTTGAATATTTTCACACTGAAAATTATGTAATCCATAATGACATGTGATACTTTCGTAAGGTACTTAATATCGACTGTTTTATTTCTGATAGAAGTCTGAATAGGAAAGGACGTTTACAGCATCAAAATGTAAACCACATAGATATGTATATTTTTGTTTATTTTTGTTGACTAATTCTGATGTCCCACGGGACGTTTTCACTTGATGGCTTCGGTGGTTAATTGCATTTGCCAATCATATTGACGGAACGCGTCAATTATTTTGCATCGACTATCTGGAAGTTGCCTAGTTTTGGCAGCTCGTTTGCACAAACATTTGCCTATTTGTCTCCGTTGTACACTGTACCCATTCCTGCTCACTTTCTAAAATTTGTAAAATTTTCTGTGCATAATAAAAAATGCACTGTAACTGTAGTTCATCGAAAGAATGGAAAATTATGACAAAAGAGTAGCCAGATGAAAATATGAATGACATATATCCCTTTACAAAGCAGTGATGATAAAAAATAGTGGATAGAAACGCTCGGCCTAAACGGCTGAAATAAAAAGATTTCAGATAGATGGAAATACTTCTGGTCGGACTCGCTGAACATTTACGAACCTGTGCTGTCAGAAGAACCACTCATGAAGAGTAAAGTTTCCTATTTCCTATTGCTAAGCGCGTCTCCGTATACACTATCCACGTTACCCTTGATGGTGAGCACTTGTCAATCAATCTCACATGTGGCCTATATTCGTGCATCCGAATCAAGGCAATTCCATGGAACACGGTATGCTGACCAACCAAGTGAAACCAGAAAGGCGAAGTGATGAATCGGGATTCCACTTCAGGATGATATCAGCATTCCTCATAATATATTACCACGAAGATTTGACCAATATACGATCTAGCTTCCAACAAACTAGAAACAGTGCGTTGGTCTTCTCTGATCACGTCATCGAGCGTTGAGGCTAAAAGGACATAGTGCGACAATATCCGCTCAAAATAGGGAAATGCAGATGCTTTCACAGTCGGGTTAAACTAGTGTAGTTATCACGTAGGGATAGGTGAAAGTATGTTTATAAACATAAGGGTTGATAAGAACGAGGTATACTGAGAAGCTTATGGTATGTCAATAAAAGTAAAATGAATCTAGGCAATGACAATGGTGTTTATCTAAAGTCGTCGGATCCGTGAGGGCTGAATTTCCCATGTGAGCTCACATTATGCCACCAGAAAGTAGCTAAACGTAACCGATAGAGGAGCATTTACTGGCGATAGGGCATGCAAATCGTGTCTAAGATAACCGTCAACAATGAACTTGAAACAACTCGAAAACTTATCACCCATAGTCAACAGTAATGATTATAGTACGGTCAACAGACCTCACAATATACCAAACCCAACCTAAATTTTAAAAAAACCGGCGGTTTCCGTGATTGCGTGAAAAAATCACATACACAAAATAATTGTAGTTATAAGCTCATTCCACAGTTTGATAACAGAAGCATACTTGTAAAATCATTTGCAGAAATTTCACATCTACTGGCTTTGTTCGTAATGCAATTTCCAGCTGCTCTACGCGGCGCGAAACGTCTCCGTAGGCAACTTCGATGGGAGATAGGACTTGGTCAGTTCTGGATACCACAGCCAAGCGGGATTTTATGTAAGGAAAATGACGTTCTGTCGTCAAGATAACTTGTCGTTGAAACTGTTCACTGAGACTACCATGTGCAGGACCTTTCGGAGTGAATGGTAACGAATGGACAAAACGTTCTGAGAGAAGGAAAAAATTAGAAAACTCGATTATTATCGGCGGGACACCAAGTATTTTTATGGATTTGTCGTGCGTTATGCCCTTTGCACCGAAAGTAGTGGTTCCATAAGTCATTATTATTGAAACTCATCAGTAAACCATATCGGACGAAATTCCTCTCATGTTTTCCAGGTGAGCATGATAACCACTACACAACAAATTTCGTATCAGCAAAGTGCAAAACAGCTAACAGGAAAGTTCCCCTACACCTTTTAGTGTCCATATTTCCCGCTCTATTGGATAGGTAGTATGTCATAATTACACGATTCTCAAACAAGACTGATAGCAGTGTACTGTTAACTGAATTGGGCAAGATGAGAATTATTCATCTAACTAAGAATCACTTAAACAAAACCAATTAAAAAATTGAAAAAATGTGAGACGCATTTAGCCAGCCCAAATGTTACTCAGTTTATCGGTAAAGTTGATTTTAAAAAAAGTCTGTCGGCTGATAAAAAATTATTACGAAGTGGAGCAGAGAACCCATAATGAATTCGTTTGTTCGTGTAGCTGTAGAAAACGAGGTATCATCCGAAAAAACGAGCAGCCGCAGGAAATACAACGTGCGATTCGAACACAGAATAATGGAACAAGTTACAAGAGAGGACATTGTTACTCTTCTACTCCGTATAGCTAACGACAGTTAACCACGATCTTTAGTATTCAGAGACAGATAATGTATCAGGTCAATCAGCCGGTTTGAACAATCGTGGCAGCGTATGTTTGTGAATATGAGCGTGATGTGTGGTTCTGTGTGCGTCGGAATAGTTGTCGAACTCTTCGGAAGTGCCAATTCACGTTCGACCGGCAGTCATAATTGCCTAAGTAATGTACCACGATGCACCATATTCCAGTGCAAGTCGATTTCCTTAGTACTCTTGATTATATCGTACTCTCTGCGCGATTCAAACATGGATACTTCGTCTATCTTCGGCCGCAACCTTCCTGAATGTTTTGTGGTTTTCTGCACAACCGATAACAGTACACTCATCCATCGGTTTAAACAATGGAATGAGCATTAAGTAACTCGGCAATGTTTTGATCACATATATGGAACAAATCAAGCATCCATACGCGTTCGTAAAATGAGTGTCGCAAAACGGCTGAAAATTCACGGGATCTGATAGCAAATTGATCACTGTTGACACACAACGTTACCGCAGTCTAGATAACTCGCTTCAGGTAAGTGTTCAAAGTGAGGTGTGGAGGTGTGGAAAACTTGCGTCAAGTATTCACATATAGGTTCGACTGAATACGGCGCACGTACGTAGGCAGTTGCAGTTGTTCAAACCATCCGATTTGTTTTGTGTTCTCTATCTGGAATGCCCAAGTCAAATGGCGACGTTGCCTCACAATAAAAACCCCATTAACTTTGCGCATATAAACCGAGTGATATGTGAATGGCGCCAATGGTGGGAAACCACAAACAGTCACGTCGATGGAGCAAGCGAACTGGGTTATAAACTCAAATTGAAAGGAAATCTGAACAAAACAACAATTCTATGTAGCTTTTAGGTAGAACGAACTGAAATCATTGTGCATTTTCATATAATCCGTTCACTAAAACAATAATATACACTACTGAGGAGTTCTAATGAGAGCGAAACTCGAGTCTAGTGCTCCTTTTCGGAAGGGCCCGATTGGAAAGTCATTGAGAATGCGACAGCTGCGATCGATTGCGGGTTGTGATCAACTTGAAAGTAAGCAAATCCCCCACTACCCATCAGTAATCTAAAACAATAATAAGATGCAATCTGGAATCACCTCTTCGAATATACTCAAAAACAGAAGAGTCTACAAAAGGTTGTGTGTCGGCGTTCACCTCGCTAAATTCACCTCAACTCATTCGAAACAGGGTTACAGTAGGAAACATTTGTCAATATGAAGAAACCTGTGCTCTTGTCATATGAAACTGACCAGCTGTTCAACATACGGCTTCAACCGCATTGAATAAACTAACGCTGACAGTCAAACCAATTAACCTACGTACTTTTTTAAACCGGCCAACAAGCTGACAAGGGACAACAACAACAACAATAGTTGTTAAAAGCAATGCGATGAATAACTTCACCAGCTAATTGGCATACTTGCCTTAAGCCCAACGGAGTGCAAAGATTGTAAGTGTAATAAACACCAGTTATGGCAAGGTCCTTCATAAACTAAAGAAGATGTAACTTCGCCAGTGACAGACTATGTTCTGTCAAACAGGACTGAAAAAACGGCTGTTAGAAGGATACCAACCAAACTCTGGATTTGTTTTAATGTAGCAACAAAAATAGCGTTTTGGAGAAATCTACAATTTGGCTAATAAACGCACTCTGCAGGCTGCCACAGTGGAAGTAGAGTCTGAACTTTCCGGCTACTACTTCAAGAAATCAAAAGTAAACAGAAATCGCAACCGGCTCAACGTCGGGCTTGCGAGAACATTAGCTGTGGCCCCAACCGTTGGCAATCTGAAATTGTGACGTGCTTGTTTTTGTGTGGAATTCTTTACTACTGCTTGTTGACACTTTATTTTCTCATCGTTTTGCTTCTATTTTGCCTAATGAGCACACTTTATCAAGAGTGTTCTTCACGGTCAATTGAACCCAGCTGGCACATTGTGAACGTATATTGTTACGCCGGCTTAGATGATAGATTCACAGAAACATAACACCGTAGATGTCTCTCAAGCAAAACTCAAGATAACTTAAGTAAAATTTAAAACAGCAGAACAGAACAAGTGACAGCTTTAAACACTCATTCTTCTGAAGATGTATCGCCTTTTTGAGGCACAACGTCATCTTCAATAACAATCATTTCGAAGCTCAAAAAATAAGCAAAAGTAACAAGTATTTTGTTGCTTAATCATTTAGCTTGTTAGAAAAGTCATCACAAAGCAACCACTTTGTTCCAGGGACAAAATTCTTCCATTCATTCCAACGTTAAAGCTAATAATTCAATTCCACAGAAAAAAAACATTAAGAAAGTTCAGGGTTGTTCAAAGGAAACAATTTACACATCAATCAGTTCTGCTGCCTGTGACAGAAACATTGACGGAACGAGACAGTTGTCAAACGACGACTGGCAAGGTAAAAAGAATGCATGTCACATGGTTTATTGATTAGTTGGTCCAAATCTACTTTATATTGTCTCAATCCTGGAAACCACTGAATACTATTTCGTGGTATTAATAAAGTATTCAATCGTAGCAAATGCGTACTCGTCCTATCCCGGTCATGATAAAGTATTCATCATGTCCAAATATAGATTTCCCTATGATATTCTTCGTGAATAAGTAACAGAAATAAAATGGTCTGTATTTTTAAAACGTTCACCAAGTAAGCAAAAGCCATGAAATGGAAGGTAAAATATTTCGCTCAATTTTTAAAGACTTCTCGCTTCAATCAATTATCAATAAAAACGGGTACTTACCTCACTCATTGAATAATGACGAGTGAAATAAAGCTCTCATTATGATACACTCGATGACGAGACACCGATGCACGTAGGATACTTAGCAAAGGATTTATGGTGATGGATTCAAACACGCTACGAATGGAAGCCTCGGGAGTCTGATACTGTTACGGGGGCAATTAACTACTACACGATACACTGCACAGTGACTGTCACATCAAGGGAAATCGCATCATCAAAGTTACAGACAATGGAAACTTACTCAATACATAGTTCTTTTGTAGTTCCGTCGTTCGTCGTCGCAGTTCATAATCTTCAAAATACGGTTCCACGTAGGTGATCTGAAAATAGACCTACGAAGCACGAATAGTAAACTTGAGAGTTTGATGATGCACCTGGTTTCAATTAGCCATACTGCAAATGAAAAGTACAAATGACAGCAGGCCTTCGAAAAAAATGGTTCAAGGATAAAAGAATACTAACAAAATATTCTATATAAGAAAACGTGTGAAACGCGTTTAATATCATATTTAAGTATAAATAAACCATACTTAACACGACTGTATAAAGCTCGCATTTAAAAAATCCATCGGATACGTTTGCCTAGATATGATAAAATTGGTTGTATTCCCTTGTTCTCATGTATCACACGGAATTTTTAATTATGATGACGCAGACTTTTAAGCAAATAACGCTAACTTTAACCAACTGAGCGCTGTCAAGCATACAAATGAGCTGATTGATTACAGATCTGAATGTCCACACTGAAGATAAAATTGTTTGTCCTATTGAATGAGTAGTAGGTCTTGAAATTTATTCGATTGTTAAGCAGAATCCCAAGAAAATGTGAAACCAAGATTCGGTAATGTTCTCGAAAATTGAAAGAACGCGAAATCTGGAAAAGTGACAAGCTAGTAGCTTAAAACATGTACGACAAATGTGAGTTATGAGAAGTAATTTTCACACAAACGGTATAAAATAGAAAACCGAAAAGTAACAAGAAATCAGAAAACATTCACCCACAACACAAATCAATCATTTACTTTGTTTGAGTCTAAGGTTCGAGGATTCACGACATTTGAGTCCTTTATAACGACAATACGATCCTCACCGAACTTTTCCGCATAATAAGCCTATGAAAGCATAAGGAATGTAAACAGTTGATGAACCAGACATTTGATGAAAAATAGTAACTCGCTAACAACAGATATTGTCATGGAGCATTCAGTAATCTCAACTCAGAATATCATAACAGATTCCGCGAGAGAAATCTTATCACAGGATGACGGAGAAAACAGCACAAATTATGTTAGTTATTGTTGATATTTTGACCTGTTGTGTTTTTGTTGGTCTGTTGTCCAACCATTTTATACCTATTGCTGGATCTATAAAGCAGCTGGTATACTGTACCGAAATTTTTTCCGAATAAACAGTTTTTGCGAAATTTATCTTGCTAAATTTATCTGGTTTGACTCACTCATTTTGTTTGAATTCCTTCTACATATATTCAGTCCGCTTCTGTTGCATCAGTAACTACGAGACTGAACTAGTAGGTCAACTCAGTTTAAATTCCTTATAACCGTTTACCAACTTGTTCATAGATTCATACTATTTCTATTATCACGTAGCTCCAATTCACTGAATTAATTACTTCTAATTTGCCCCCATGTCATAAAAAACTCATTTCTGGGTGCATAACCGTATTATAGACAGACTTGACCATAAAATTCTACAACTTTTACGCGCTTTCATTCGCTTTCTGGCTTTGCAGACGAAAAAATATTCTGCCTGTTCAGATTAATATAGTCAGATTCGCATAAGGTGTAGTTCTTTCCTGATTTCTGAAACCGTAAGTCTCATCGGAAGCACAGATTAGAAAAGGCACTTGCAATCTCTGGAAAGGGGATAAGAGAAGAAAACAAACTGATCGAACTACATTACAAACGTAAGATACGGACAGATGATGGCCAGTTTCGTGATTAGATAATTTGAATGTGCGCGCTGGAATGAGGCAAATAAAGTACAATGCTGCTGCTAGAATTTGGAAATTTGCAACAGGATTATTTGTTGTCTAGACACTACGTATACCATTAATCATCTACTCTATCCAGCGCTTTTTGATTTCGCCACAAAACTGCATAAGATAAAAGTGACACACGCAGAGAACTTCATGTGCACAGTACCGTACGACGATCTGTTTGTGCATCACGGGTGGATTAAGTACCAGATGAGAAGGCGCAACCTACAGTGATTCGTTGCGTCATCTCGGGCAACTTGGTGAAGGGAACCTCGCGGTACACATATTCAGAACCGTTCATTGGACCAAGAAGTGTGCCGTAAAATCCCACACGAAAGTAAGCGTTGAAAAGGCGTTTCTTGTGCTAATGAGAGAATAAAATAGAAGGTAAAAGTTTCGTGAAAGCCGCTGCATTCAGAATGGAACACAATGGTAGATTATCGTCTGACATTGGATCAAATATTGGCAAATAAACGCGGTCAAAGTTTACAGTGTTCGTGTCTGCACGTGAACGTCTAAAGTGAATCTCACATACTCGGACATGACTGTGTGCACTATAGAGGTCTAATGACAACACAAGTAGCAAATGACTAGAGCATACGGTTCTCACACAGCTGACGAGTTTCATGTCATTCAGTGTTACGGTTGCAGAAAAAATCTTATTCGGATGAAGCATGTTTCTGAGACTGACCCGAAGTTCAAGCAAACATGGTAGTGAGCTTGTCACTGGTTGATCAAAACCCTGTAGGAAATTCCCAAGGTACAAAGAGCCCTAAAAATGATAAATGCGTTTAAAGACGGTTTGTTATTGGCATACTATGGTTAACCGCGTGAGAATACGAGACTCCAAGTTAACAAGTAACACAGAAGGTCGGAAACATGATTACCTGTTATACTTCGTAAAACGCATAAACTCCCGGTTTTAACACCGCTAAGTAGTTTAGTATCACTTGCTTTTAGATGTGGGGCACCATCAGTCGTCACAGTGCTCAACCGTTTTGCACCATTTTAGAGAACATGGTTTATTCCGCAAGTCCACATAGACCGAAAACACACTCGCATTGATATCAGCATGTGTTTTAGGTTGTTTCATCGAAGTGTATATGCCGGAAGCAACCGGCAAGTGTGTCCGAATAGAATATGGTCACTATTGTGACAAGATGTCATCTTGCTCGACAAGCTTTCCTGGTTCTGTATAATTGCTAACAGTTAGGTAGACAATAGGGTAATTCAAGTATTGGGTAGGATGATGTTCAGAAGATGGAAGCTTGACTTATCAGTCAGTCAGTGGCCAAAATGATATGATACAATTAAAACGATAGTCACAACCTCATGGTGATGATGATAAGAAATTGTTAAACAGAGATGGCTTTAGTAAATGGATTGAGAATAACAACTTCACGAGTAAACTGTAATACAACCAATTCGGGTGGCCTTCTTCAGGAGTGTTGTTGACTTTAGAATAAAAACTGCTCATAAGTTACTGATGAGTAGTCGGGGATTGCTACATCTTACAAAAACAAACAAAGAAGTCAAGTCATAGTGATAAAGCGAATAGTTAGTATAGCAGTATAGCCAAATATCACAGGTAGAGGCAGAAACTTTTCTCCAAGCTTGCGTAATAACCTGACTGTGTATTACACATGCATAAGTCAGTTGAGGCAAAAGCTGAATCAGTGTGTAAGTGTAGTTACACGCGTCTGCTGGCATCGTCCGTGAAATCGTCTCATTGAGATGAAGTCACTAAGGATGAACGTATAAATGATGATAGCACATAGCACAAGCAAAGTACAAGACGTTTATGTCGCAGTAACAACAGTTTGGCAGACATGCAGTGGATGGGATCCACTACTTTCATTTGTAGGATATTACATAGAAATAGCAACTACTGAAAAATTTGTCTCTTTTATAGATATACCTTCATCAACTTCTGCAACAAAAATGATCCCCACGAAAAACTGGCAATTCGAGTCCACAAGTAAACGATCAGATTAAAATAGTATAACATTTTCACTTGATCATTTTTCAAATAACAACTAGCACAACTATGGGCTACATTGTATAGGTCCGAAAAAATATCAAAAAATCAACATAATCACATATTTTGTTGAATACGGATAGTTTCTTGTGTTATCGAAGTTCGCATGAGTAAACACATTCTTCACAGTTTAATCTAGCAGAAGAAATCGCAAGCGGAGAACCGTGCATGATTGAACATAAACGAGTGGCGCAAACAATGGTAGCTTGTCCTAGAGTTCCAACATCCGTTTTTTCTTAGCCCTTAGTCCTTAGAGTGTTGTTGGTAAGCCCAGTGAGACGTGTCTCTCTAGTCTGTCACAAAACACTAAAACGCGATGTTCTCAGATGTAAAAACATCTGTATTTCAATATTCACATAAATCACTTGGTGTGAAAGTTATCCCAAATACAGTCCATATGTACGAGAAAAACATTTGGTGATCAATTATAAAAAACCAACGAAGTGTCAAGGTGCCACTAGAAAACAACAAACGTAGAAATTTTACAATCAGTGGTACAGTTAAAAGTTTGAGAAAAAACGACGCTGAGCAACTCCAAGCACAGAATTACACACAAACAACCAGAAATGAGTAAATGTTTTACGATTTCACTGTCAACGAATTAAGTCAAAATAATGTAAAACAGCATTTACCGACAAGTTTGTTCATCTGACAGTACTGAAGAGTTCATTCTGATAATGCCTTGAACAAGTTACTAATTGTTTACATACGACCGTTCTACAGCCTGAACAAGCTGGAATCACACAGAACCAATGTCTTCCATGATTACCAAAGTACACGCATCACAGCATCTGAAGTAAACGCTCCGGAATACACGGATTTTTTAACCAATAAGAAACGCAGCATCGGTGTTACAAGCTTCAGTCAAACTGGAAAACCTCGGCGATGCGATGAAGTGGGAGGAAACGTTGTCAATCAGTACAAAGCATTAACGACATGGTTTTCAGTCGGTAGATGATGTCAGACATGTGCGTTCAACTGACAATAGGTTTGCGGAGTAATCACCTTCAATTCACAGGGGTATTCTAGGCGAGCTAAAAACAAAAGCTATGTGGATTGCAGTAATGATGCCAGGCAACCAGTGCCCGATTTGACCACCTTCCCACAATGTGCGTGACCGAAACATACCAGCTGGTTGTCGCAAAGCATCCAACATCCCACTTCTGTACCGCGACGTTCTATTTTACGCCAGTAAGTTCCAGACTCAAAGCATCCACCGTCTCGATCGGTATGAAATGTGGGTCGTCTATACAGCAATAAAATGAAACTTTCAACGCAATTTAACAAACCAAAAAAAAGCGGTTAACGCCACAGTTCATTCACATTGCTGTGACTTCTGTAAATAACCAGTGACCAACCAAAAAAACTGGGGAATGAAACGGGCAGATATTTCTTCCATTCGGTAATAAATGGCATTTTGCACACAGAAACCTGACATTAGCAGTCGTGACGTCCTGGGATTGTTATGCATAAATATACATCCTGTGTCAATCGAAATCACATTCGATTACAACACTCCTTAGAAGAGGTAGCTGAAAAGTGGTGTATTACAACTTGCTCGTAACGTCGTGCTATTCTCAATCCATTTATCGAGGACCCGTACGGCTACTGCGACTGAACAGAACATAGAACTCCCAGCAAGCCAAAACGACTTCGACCATTCAGTCTCAAGAGAATTCCATCGCAATTACAGCCGAAAATTTAATGGTTAATAATGGACACAAGAAAAAAAATCAACGAAAAGGTGCACAGTTCACTCGATTATCCGGTTTCTTTTATGACTAAACCAAACTGGAAATCTATACTTTGTGTTGACTTCAGCTAACAAAGATGTAGCCACTAAGGCTGTGTTAGAAATTTCCCATAGGCAACAGAAAGCCAGAATATTTGCAATGTTGGATTCGTCGTCCGCAGACTGGCAAGTTCCAATCAAGTGGCCAGACAAATTCAACAACTTTCATTGTGGAAGAAAAACGGTATCGGTTCGAACTCATGTCGTTTGGACTGTTGGGTGCCCTTCTTACGTTCATACGATCGATGTTGGACGGACCACTCAATACTGTTGTCTATGTAGACAGTATCGTCAGTTTCAGTGCCAATGAGGCAGAACATTTGTTGTATATTTTAGCTGTGTTGCGGAATCTTGAAAAAGTCGGTTTACTGATCAACAGTCCAGAGTCACAAATGGAGAGAGAAACAGTGGTATTGCTCTGTTACAAGGTCGGTCAGAACAAGATCAAATCAATGCCCGAGAAACTGAAGATGACTGAAACCGCTCACGCGCCAACATCAGTGAACGCTGCGACAGTTATTAGTCGCGTTGTTTTTTCTAGCAGCTCTCCTAAAACAGTTAATGGTCTCGTGTTAAAGAAGTGCCTGTTTCACTGAGCATAAAAGACCCAATCAAGCTTCTGTCAAAATTCGAAAACTTACAAAGAATAAATGGCTCAGAAATTGTCAATTACTGGACAAAGTTTCATTACCACAACAGATGTAAGTGGCGTAGCAAACAAGGCCGTACCAAAGCAGAAAGACGGAGTTGTTGAACCACGCCAGTCGAGTATCAACGCTCTCCGAAGAAAACCATTCAGTTACAGAAAAGAAGTGGCTAGCGATGGTGTGAACCACACTTTCTTCACCGATGTTTCAATGCGGGGACCGATCATAAGCACTTGAAGTGGAATAACACAACGAAGAATGCCCAAGGAGAGCTCGTTCACTGAGCCTTACGGCTGTACGAGCATTAATTTGCAAGCCACTATCTGTTCGAAAACGACAGCTGTCTTCTTGATTTACTATCCTGAGAACAACACATAGATATGGTCAACAAAGACGTTATCGGAGTTGGCAGTTCCGAACTAGAAAACGACCCTAGAAGGTTACAAGCAGCACACCGTGCGGATAGGGCGATCCTGGAGGTGACTGACTGGTCTCTATCTGCACGGCAACCCTCGAAAGGTGATGAATAGCAAGGGGCGGAAGTTTTCAGAGTGCACTGGCCGTTCTGGAATTTTCATGTGTCAATATTAGGACGGAATAAGCTTACCGGCAATACCTGCGGAGTTGTGCGCGACAATTGCGAGGGAAAGTTATCAGGTAGTTCATACGGGATAACATCAAACTTTCGAAATGCTAAAGCAAAGGGCTTACTGGCCAGGAGTGAAAGACAATGGCAACAATTATGTATCGACGTACCAGTAATGTCAGTTGTTGAAGGGCATTAACCACTCGGATCAATATCCCACTCAACCCATCTCGGTTGGTAAAATCGGAGAATTATGGTTGGTGAATGTGATGGGCCCTTTACAATAACAGAACATTTCACAAGAAAAAAGAACGCAGCCGCTTCATCCGATAGGCTTGCAAACATGCTAAGAAGCGCTATAGTGGAACAAATGTATGGCATGCAAATGAGAGAAAAGTGCGTACCACGGTTGTCAACATCACTAAGGCCGGTACTTAATTCACTGGAGAAAATAAAGCTGAAAGATTTTTTATGCGACTGGAATAAGCAGTGCTGGGGAAGAAGTGTAGTGGGGATTAAACTAGCAATATACTACCCCTGGGTAGTCAAGAGAAGGCACGTAATTAAACAACAAATTAACCGAGAATAAATAAAAGGAACACTCTAACACAAAACGGTTTCCCATACATGAACTTGGTATCAGCAATCACTACGCCCCAGAACTGCTGTTATGTGCAAACGAGTTTTTGTGTTCTAGATCCTGTCCTGTGCCATACACGCTCTTCGTTCACATCAGTAGTGTAAACCGAAAAATGAGCTGGAATTTCGGAATTATTGTGGATCTGAACCGCATAAAAACGCGGAGCCAGACGATCAATGGTGATAGTATAATAAACATCATGGAATGTATCCAGAAACGATAACCTAGAAGTGATAACTCAACGCACTGGAATCAACATTAAGTTACACGTTAGTAAAACAGCAGCTGACGGAATAATAGCACTGATTCTCAAACGAGTTCTTTCATTCAGCCCTTACACTTGCACTGACCTAGGTGGTTAGGTCATGTACTAAAGATGCCAGCTAGTAGTCTGCCACAGCGAGCACTGTTTGCCGACGTTGCGG
>JTDE01000002.1:734787-800638 GCA_014338405.1 Paragonimus skrjabini miyazakii
TCTCACGACGGAGGCGCCCCTGGGACGGTCACAGGGTGGGGCGCCCTAACACAAAGATGATTTCTTTAATAGCCCACACCTTACAAAATCTACCGACCGAAAATTAGTGCATTACACTATTGCACAACAGTAAGATATTCGCAGTTATTCATCAAACAAGACAAAGCCTGCTGTCCACCTGTTCCTGTCACCAATTTCGTCAATCACAGGTGTGTGGAAATGTCGATTAAATGGAGAAAAATCTCACGTTGATGTTGACATGCAAAACGAAGATAATTCGGGTACCAATCTGAGTGTAGTCAGCCTAGCCCCTTACTCCAACGCGGTCAATTTAGCGATAAGTTCGTGAGTCTGTTCAGGTAACATTGAAGCGATCGTCAGTCAGATGGTCAGTCAAAGTGAAGTCCTTTCATAAGGCCCGGTAAATCATCAAATTGACAGGTATAAGTAAGGTGCAATCGCTACCCACTTTCCACATAATGCCGAAAGTTGCGAATGTGTGCTCAAGAAAACAAACCTGCAGGCGATGAGTGCAATCATGCACGCACTAAGCGTGTAGATCTGAGACAGATGGTATTTGAAATGAACCGTCAAACACAGCGATACAGCGAATTTACAGTAGAGAGCAACAGTGTTCCTGATTGAAAGTGTATAATTTTGGGTGAATGAAGAGGACTTTCGATTGTATACCAAGATTTACACTTCTATCTGTGCATATTGGAATGTAGGCTAGAATAAGTTGCAAACTGCTGAGTGTTCGGGGTAAACATTAAATCAATCGGCGCTAACATAGGAAATGTCATCATAATTTTTAGTGGGTTTAGAACAATATACGCGTATAATCTGAAATACGAGAACCGAAAATACTATGAAAAAACGGCTGATGGTTTCGTCATCGCAAGGTAACATTGACCAGTCTTGAATCTATTAGATCGCCTGGGAAGAATGGCTGGAGGGACTTATTAAAAAGCGAACAAGATCACATTCGTCGCACTCTTCGGTTAATAACCTCTGCTCCGTTAAACCAATTCATCAATTGTAGTATATCTGTACCACCTCAGTCATAATTTCCACATATCATCAATCTAAAACTCGTCCGGCCTTCTACATCTGCATATGTAAACTACAACATTGAGTAAGCACTTTTAGATTCACACGGTGACTCATACCATGCTCGCTTTCAAAGTCTATCGAACTGCTATGGATTCATAATGTCTGTCATTTGGGTTTAACTAGTCCGAACTTCGGTTCAATCCTCGCCACGCCCTGTAATATCGATCCTGTGTCCCCAATGGGGTGTGGCTTAGAATGAATGTCAAGTAGCAGTCACTCTGCCTTGCTTAACCTGGACAACGTGGGGAATGAACATTACTATGGTCTTAAGTACTGTACAATTAGTTACAGTCCATCCGAAGTAATGTCTTAGCCAATCACTGGTTGTTCAACTGATAGTACGATTCGTTCCGACTGAATCACATTGCTCCAAATATGTTCGCGGTAATTCACGTCAGAGCGGACTAACAGAACCTACTTGGTAGTGGAAGATAAAATGTAAGTCGTGTACTTCAACAGAAACGGGAAGGCAGAGGAATACACAACTTTTTGTTTCTAAACCAATAGACATAAAAACTGAGTCCCTTATGAGACTCAGGCCCTGTTTATTTGGTTCAAGAATGTATATCAATGTGGTGCATGCATTCGAGGTGAAAGGAATATACTACACTCGTGCTAATGAGTTCCCTGAATGATCATTTATCTAAAGGGCTTCTCAAATACGGGTATTCAGCCCGATGAATCAAAGGGAATTCAGAAGAAAATCCAGGAACTTGGACAATAGTTTCATAACATAAGTAACCCATAATTCCACAAATTCCATTTAGGGGATCAATTGTGCTTCACAGCCTGAGAAGCAAAAGAGAAATGGTGCCAATCGACCAAATAATAGTTTACAGATAATGAATAGAAATGGAAAAATATATATTCACCAATAAGAACCTATAACTTTTTCCCGCATACTAAATCTCTTTCAGAGAGGAGAAGAATGCAATGATATCAAGTGTTCGAGGGCTGAGCTGACAATTCATAAAATGAGCAGTTAACTACATTTATATTGGGAAAACTAGAAATTATTTTGGAGTGTGCGATAAAGTTGAAGTTATTTCTGCTGTCAATGGTCACCGTACTGTTTGGACGAATACTGAACAGTAAACACGACGATTCTTTTACGTAATCGAAGTAAATTGGTAGCAAGTAACTAAAGATAAACTTGATGAACTTTTCTAAGTTATTGCACAACATAACTAATGATACGTTGTTGAATTGCGAACAGGTAAAGTGGCCCCTGTCTCAAGGTTGAGTGTTCACTCTGAACGGTCCACCTCCGTGTATTCCATGAGTGGCCGTTGTGGAATGAGGACGTTGTAGAGAAGCGGAAGTGTTATCAACGTGCGACAAAATCATGAGTGATCCACAAATACCAATGAATCAAACTGAAGAACAAACGTTTAATGGTCCTTTCATAAATTTACCAAGAAAAGAAGATATAATTTAATCATCCAACTAACGCGATGCCTCAAATAATTGCACGAGCAGAAACAGACAGTGATTTTGGATAAATTCTGTTTAAAATAAAAACAGGGTTTATGTTAAACAAACCTCGTTATGTCTCTCCATGATCTGTAGCAGCCAATACAGACGCATTTCCGGGGACAATCGGCAGCGATTCGCCATCGAGTAGAGTGTATCAATCAGGCTTAAAATATACTCGGAGTCCACCGGGGATTTTGTGTGAACGTGTGACGAAGATATTTTTGACTGCATTCTAGTTGCATCCTCAGACAGTTCGCATAGATTTTTTACCAATTGTGTGACCTGCGCGGAAAAATTTAACAGACCATCATTTTCCATTGCCTGAAAGATAGGACTGGAGACTGAACGTTTTGTGGAGGATAGCGACTCCCCTTTGAGGTCACCGTCAGACTGGTGTAAAACGGATCGGTCAGTGACAGTAGCCGAAGCAGTGTCTTCAGTCACAAAAGTACGAAGGTTGCGTAATGAATCTTTCAGATTCACGTGTCGTTGTAGAAACGGAATGCACTTTAATCTATTCGGATGCAGGTCTTCCTGTTGTTGATTCGGAGTGTATAGAGGTGCAAACGCAGTGTATAAATTGCTCCGGATTTGCGAAAGATTCTGGTGGAAAAGCAAGCAAAAGTACGATTAATGGAAACAGCGCATAATGTAGGAACTTGTGGCACATTCTAAAGCACGTTACAGTTTATAACAGAAATTCAAAAGAAGAAAACGTTTACCGGAACAAAATGTAGTCGCGATTTTTACCGAAAATCATGCAACAATGTTAACCAAACAATGTACAAACGCGCAGAAACGATTAAACCATCAACTATCATCTACGTATAAACTACGTGTAACAGAATTTCGATGTTTTTCGTCAAATTCGATTAATTCTATTCGATAAAATTACGGGGAAAACACTCACTGGAACGTAACTTTTCATGATATTCCTCCAACTCTTAAACCCTTCTACAACAGGCTGGGCACCCAGTCTGCAATTTACTAACATACAGTTGACAAATTTTCATATAAATCGCCTTTTCAATTTTAATCCTTAGTATACATGATATATATGCTTCCTTAACGTTCTACTATGAATCCACCTGAAAATTTGGCAATGAAATTGGATCGGGAATGTTTGGGGTTTTTTCTAAGACCGTCAGCCATAATACTATGATGTTAACCACGCTAAGTGATAAAGAAGAGTATCACAACCGGATAATAACTTTCATAACGGACATGATGTACATGTGAAGCGCACAACATATCGATGAAACCCTCTGGGTTGGTATGTGCTAATATAAGCATTATTGATTATCCGCACATTTCGTAGTTGAACAAATTGTGCCGATATAATTCGTTTGTCTCATTGACTGGAAGTTTGTCGTGATCTTTCTAGCAAGAAATAATAGCAAATAATGACAAATATTTCAAACAGTGAAAGAAAAATGTTCTTAGTCTGACAGCAAATTTGTTTGTTTTCTTGCTAGATTCATACAGATTGATCAAAGTCGTATGTCCAATTCGACATCTTACGTTGCATAAGTAACCTGAAAGAATTACGTAGATGTACTTTGTAAAAGATTATTAACATATTTCCGATGTTACTCCTGAAGTCCTCTTCTTGTGTATCGTCGTATTCGGTTTGATAACAAAACGATTCCATGCTAACTTTGCTCGCTAATATTTTATGAACTTACAGTATATTATTAGCAGTGAAGTTAGTTCATAGCTGTAAGCAATGTAACATCATATTCTGATACATAATGTTATTTTCTGTTGTGTTAATTATTCCAGTCTGCATTACTACAGATTAGGTATTGGATGGAACGAATTTCAACCGTTCCAATAATAATCTCTATTTCGAGGTCACATCTGTTTTTCCTGGGGTTGTAATTTGTTTTGGTGTTGGAATATCAAACAACTGGATAAAACTCTCCTCCAGAATAACTTGTTTTCTGGGTTCTAAAATTTACGCCATATTGGTAAGAGAAAGGGAAATCCGGGTGCAAGATCGATAAATACACGAATGCGAAAGCTACTTATATTTTGATATATTTTGCATTCGCGTTCTCTCAGGCGTGACACAACAACGAAATGAGGTTTATTTCCATGTTTACACGGATATTTTCACTCGACGTTTCTCTCTACTATGGTATGCTCGTTAGTTCGGGCAAAAGCAAACTGCAATAGACACTTGCCGTACTCAGTTCTGTTGTTCGCTCTGTTCGGATGATCCGCGAGAAACTGGAAGTAAACCAGATAATGTTCTAAAGCAGAGAACGTACCTTATTTCAAGTCCATCTGAGGGGTTCGAAATTAATGTTCGCATCTGGGTAACGCATACGAAAATATCCCATAAACAAATCATTCCCCAAGACACCCGTTACTCTGGCACACCGTCTTGCGACAAAATCAACGGGTACACGCGATAACATTCTGCTCATAAGCCCAGATAAAAGCGCCAGATAGTTGAGATACATTAACCAATCGCGTGGATAAGATTAAGCAAATTTTGTCAGACGAAAATACATCCCTCGAAATTGAAAACGAAATGGAAAAAAATGTGTTGACGAAAGATGTTTCACGACAGTTGATGTTATAACGTAGGTGGATGTAGAGGCCCTAGAATCTACTGGTTTTATCTTTCTCTGTTTCTACGTTTATAAACAAAACATATCATTTGCACCGATTCTAAGCAAATGCGATTTGCCTTATGACACAATTGCGCAATCATTAGTTTCTCGGTCAGAACCAACGCGCTGAAAGTTGTTCTCACAATTTGCTGGACGGCCTTAAATTTGTTGATATTATATAAGATATGGAAGTTATAAACCGTGGCAAGTGCTCAGCCGAAAGCCCTTCTCTTAGTTAGTAGAACTGATTAATTTTATCAGTAATCACATTGGTTACTCGGACACAAATGGCACTCATGACTCAAATTCCCAATTGGTGCGTTTGTGTTAACTTACAATCTTACTTTACTTAGGGTTTATATAGAAACGTTGTTGGTATCACAATGGGCTCTCTCTGACGTTCAATCCAAACTAAGATTTTAATGAGCAAATTAGAAAGTGAAAAACAGTGTGTGAGTAATCATACGTTCCGTCTTTATCGTAGATGCATGAATAATAAGCTTATTGACTGCCCATTCAATACCGTGCTCTTGTGTCGTGCAACAAAACGGACACATCCATTTAGTTCATAGCTGAATTGAAGGAGTATCAATCTTTCCAGTTCCATCATTTCAAAACTCCCCGACGTCCTGATGGGTTCATAAAAGAGGATAATTTTGGCAAAGAAATTTGAACTAGACAATAAGTTTTTTCAATAACTTCTTTTCTCTGGCAAAAAAACGGAACTTGCTCTGCCACTTGGTCTCAAGCATCCGGAATATACGATCAAAAATGTGACGGGATGAACTCCACCTGTTTACCAGTATGCTATAACGAACTGTCTACCCAAACAGGTTTGTCACACAAGATGACAGTAAGTACATCATTTCTAGTGTCAAAAAGAAACCTGTGATTATCTCACATCCATACACCACAGGCTTAGTCAGTGAACAGGAAAACCGACATTTGTATCAGTCAAAGAATCAAACGGTTCCAGCTGCATCATTGAACACACAGTTTAGAACCCATATTCAGAATGAGACATGAAGAGATACCAACTGCCTAAAACCTATTAACGCTTGTGTGTTATTTCACTTATCGCTGTATTACAGAAGGATATATCAGTTGAACGACCATAATCTGGCCTAAAATGGTCAGAACCCGAGTCAAAATATCAGTCACTAGTGCAACTAAGTCACGACTATTCGGGAGTGGTCATCGGATAGACGTGTCTTAGACATTTCAGTTGACCTACAGGCTTCTACTAAATCAGTCCAAGATAGTCAGGCAGTAAGTAAGGCAACAGTCGAATCAATCGCTAATGAATTACGTACGCCCGTGTTTTATTCACAAAAGCAGTCTAGTCGAGCGTTACAACTTGACTGGTCTCAAATGGTCCAAAACTCTTTTACACCATTACCTACACAGATAGCCAATCCCGGTTACGGGAAGTAAACCTATCCTGTGTATAAAAAAGTGAATGATTATTTTGACCGTGTTTTTCACCCCCAGTTCATAGTTAATCTGTTTTATTGAGTGGGCAATGACTGATTGAAAACATATGTTCGTCATGTCCGGTTCATGAACCAATTTTAACTTGCTGATGTCCAAAGATAACTTATCAGGTTCACAATGTCAACAACACAGTTGTTAAACGTACAGGATTATCCCGATTACGATCCTAACAGAAATGTATCCTGAAAATGTCATAAACATTGATTTAACAGTCAATACTTTGACTATGAAACACAGGAGACTTTAAAACACATTTTATTCTACCACGAATTAATTGCCAGAGTAAATTTGTCACATGACTCGTTAAAACCAAAACCTGCCGAATTCTCTTGCATAATTCACTCTATCACACATAAGTAAATGACGATATCCAAATATGGGAACTTCTAACAGCTTCTATGCAAATCTGAAGTACTCAAAACAATACCATTTCGTTATCTGTTTCGTATTCAAACTGAATTCGTTCGCACAGAATTCGGTAGTTAACAAGCGAACTCTTACGCAACTACTTCAAACTACCGATGCAATCGATTCCTCCTTCACCCGACACCTACCTATAGAAGACTGTTCCATTCATTTTTAGGTGAAACGGTGGGATGTTCGCTTGAAAATTCTATCTCTCGAGAATGTACCCATCAAAAGCTAATGAGACACAATATCCTTCCCATCATGTTCATCCACACTGCAAGAGACACTGATTTCAATTTAAACCAAGCGGCCCATGTATAAATGGTTGCCGTTCCAAAATTATTAGTAACGTTCATCCCGAAAGTCATAGCTACCCACACACAACATGACCGTGGGCGCCAACTAAATACATCATGGGAGCAGGAGTAGGTTTAAGCAAAGGAATATGCCAAACCTCATTATCACAAAAGACTCTGAGTTCATTAAATCAGTGTTCAACTCCAAATGTTAGACCTCAACAAGGATGACAAGTCGAGCGGTTCAGAAGAACTTATTTGGCCAAGACAGTGCTTGACTCATGATAGACAATTTGATCGCGAAAAACGAAAAATATGAATGATATATAAGAAATAAAAATAAAAACTAAATTCTTCATTCCTCATGTGACTTCTTATCAACACCACAGCTGTTGTGTAATGATTAAAGTAGTAACGAGGGTGGTTGTCGTCGAAGTAATATATATATATATTAAACATTGTCAATACGGAAAATCACGGAAGACTGAAAAGTACAAAAATGGGAATTTTGCTAACTCTAGCATGCATTCAATATATGCTCCACTTCTCATATTGATCGTGGAAATATCTCTATTATTTAGTCGAATGCTCTGGAAAACTATAATGCAAGGAATGTGGGACATTCGAATTAAGCTGTGGAAGAACAGGGAAAAAACCGGCCCACTATTACAGCGTGCATACGAATTTTAACCTTATTACTGATTTGTAATAAAAGGTTCACAATTTCTGTATTCGAAGACGAAATATACAAGTTCCCTGACTTAGATACTTTGATCAACAGTAGAACATTTACTTAATGGTATTCTGTATTATTGTTCAGATAACAGACGTTTTGCTAAGCGAGAACCCCTTATCCAGGAGCCACGTTCAGTTATGTTCATGACAGTCTTTTCTAGTGGAAGAGTGGTGTATTGAGAAACCTCACAACACAATTGAGTGCTGGTGAAAATTGACATTTGACATCAGTTTTAGAAAAGGATAACACAATTGGCAAGCTCAGTTTAGACTTTTGTCAACGGCAGTCAATGTCTATACTTCTACCGCAGCCAGGCCGATTAGCTGAACTGGCCCGCTCGATGATGGGCAGTGCGTTCATGATTTGCATTTTTAGTGTTTGAAATAGGTGGCGGCAAAATGTTGGTGGTGTAGTACCAAACTGTCCAGTTAACTGAAGATGGTTTTTTCGTCCATACTAAGAACAACGGACATACAAAACTGCAAGTTCTTACAAATCGTGGAATATGCATCTACTACGCCAGTCGTGTTCTATCCGTAACTGTTAATATGTATGAAATTAAAGCACTGTTCGACTGGAAAGTCAAAAACAAGTTTCAAACTGGTTGTCAGATGGTCACAGGAATTACACTTTGGTAGATTCAGGGTTTCGGAGAGTTCACTTAATCTGAAAGAGAAATTACACGAAGGGTTTCGATTGCTGTTTGAACGGGGCACAAGACATCGTAACTGAGCCTTAGTGAGTACAGTAAACCACATATAGAAAAGTTTTCCGAATTGGTAGTCTTTTAAAACGCTCAAATCCAAACTGAGAACTGATCAAAGTTTTGTTTGTACACAGTTAAAAAAGCTTAACTTAATTTAGACAACCCTGATACCTGAACAAAATTAAGTAGATGATCAAAAATATATCCGTCAAAACTGCAGTTACTTTGTTCAACATGTAGTGACTCCGCATCACGTGAAACAACAGCAGAGAAGCTTGAGACCGGACAGCATGGCTGTTCAATGCACACAGCGAGAGCAAATGGTAAACAAAGCCAGACAGCCAATGCGGATTGTCTTCAAAAACAAAGTTTGGGAACTGAAATAGAATTGATGAGAAACATTTGAAAGCAATGATTATTTTGAACGAATCATAATGACAGCCTGGATGCCCATTATTCCCTTAGGCGGAAATGTATGAATTGGCCTACACAAATAACAGGAAGATGTCTGTTTCTTACGAGGGAAAATAAAAACAGTTAGCTGTTAAGAAACATTAAAAAACGTGTTATTTTCAGATAGAAATAATGAGTTTGGTTAGAATGAACTTGTTTGTGACGCAATATAACTGTAATCGTCGGTGGCATTCGTGTTTCATTTCTATCTTACAGTTATACTTCAAGTGTGTATTTTTCAACAGAAAACAATCACATATAATAGCCTAGAATGCCTAGTAATTCACAGACAATCAGAATAGCGTTTATCAAATGATTCGAGTTATTCTATTTCACAAACTATAAACATGTTGACCTTGTCAGTTGTCCTGATAAACGTTCGTTACATGGGAGACAAAAATCGTCAGATACGCTACAAATCCTCCAACTTCTCCAAAACCTAAGGTTTAATCGTCAACTTTCACTTATTTTAAGCATTTATAAAAATGTATAGATACACTAAATAAATCTAGCTTACGTTGAACTACATGTTAATTTTTCACAATCAGTGAAGTTTGAAGGTTTGTGTAAACCGGCTGGAAGCAGTGTTAACTGTCAAATACTTAATTGTAAACTTTGTACATGCCAGCATTTTTTCTCGCCGACCGTATTGATCGTCTGGCACTTTGGATGTCTCTCTAGGCAATCAGTATAAATTATCAGAAATTTGCGTTATTTAGCTGTAATTGTCTATCTGAAAAACAATTGTCCTTGTGAGACATTTGTAAACTGAAGTCGTTCGGATGTTTTTTATCCTTTTTAACTAAACTTATCATCTACCATTGCGAGTTCCCATAGTTTGGTTTTCCCCAGTTATCCTCGTACAGAAGTCCACCTATCGTATCTTCTCTTCCACTTTTGAGTAACAAACGTGAACCTATTGCTGAATTCCCTAATCGAATTCATAGATGACTTTTTAGTGGTTTAATCGAAGTAAAGATCATATTAAACACTTCTTGCCATCCTGGTCAAAATACATCATGCGCAGTGAATATACGTTTTTCAGTCGAATGGACAGAAACTTGATTTGATAATTAATTTTGCTGAAAGAACTAGAACGAAAAGAAAGTGTTTTGGAGAGAAATACATATCCTAACTCTCTCACAGACAAGTTCAGCAAGCCCAGACAAACCGAAACAGTGTATTAATTCACTTATCAAAATGGTTATAAATACCTAGTGAAAACTTAAAAATCTCCGAACATTCTAATCGAAAAACTATCTACACACTCTTAGGAGTTGGTCACCTCTATGTTATTAGAGGCAGCATGGACTATTCAAGAAAGATTGTTTTTTGTCGATTCCCGAGAAAAACACTCACCTTTTCCATTATTTGTTTTAGACAGCGCAGAAGTTGACAGTAGGCCGCATTACTCTGATCAAGACTCAATGCAAACAAAAGCACTCGTGAAATTGTATCCAGTAAAGTAGTTGTGTTTCCCAGGTCACAATTTGGCTTCCGATAGGGTATCAGCTGATCAAATTCCGACTGTATCGAGGTGAACAACGAAAGGCCTGGTAGTCCCTGCGAGCAGTCCAAGTCCCATAAAATCTAAAACACAGACGGCGAGTTAGCGCCCGGAATAGACCTGACAACAATATTAGACAATTACACTGAAAGGTAGAGAAACGTGATCCGTTCGTCCACGAGATTCAGGTCCAAATAAAAATGTATGTCTGTCCGTGCCTACTAGGAAAATGACCAAGTAGTAACAAATGGACTAAAAAAGTTGAGATGCAGCGAATATTTGGTTTTTACATCGATTTCGAATTGTGAAAGCCACTAGGATCAAACTGGCAGGTTAATCAATGAGCATGATGGATATAGTCCAGTCGCCTTATACTTTTCAACAAATATAATCACCAGTAAATGATTATGGGGTAGTGCTGAGAGTATCGTTTCCTGAATTCCACAACACAACTCGATGGCATGGATGGCGTTGCAAGAACACAGTATGGGGTTGGTCGTTAGACATGAGGGGCACGACATAAGGGCTTAAAAATGTTGAGTATGCTTAATTGGGGATGACGTGCTGTCTAATTTCTATGAGCTAATATGACTGACCTAGGCTCAGCAACCAGTAACTGTTTGGAGGTACATGCAACATGAAATTGGATTACATTAAATAACGTTTTCAACTGTTACTGTTATGATTTTTGCGCTCAAGTAATTCACACCGAAAATAAGAGTGGTGATGACGTTTTGCTTGGAAAACTAAGAGGGTGACATACTGAAAAGTTTAAGAACCAATGGCTTACAGAGAATAAAACCAATGAGCAATTACCTCAAACATTAAAACAGTAAGGGGAAGAGACCAACGGTTAATTGTGATAAAAAATCTTTTGACACATAAAACGCGTGTTAAGTTTCTGTCGACAGAAGGCCCGAAACATTTTTCGGTAAAGTGATAAGTAAGTTCGTTGACAGATCTCGCTTTATACTGTCTAAGATAAAACCTCTTCCTCCTCTAACTTCTATCTCAAACAGGAAACGCACATAATGTTTGCAGATAATCAGCCACTGCAACTGTCATCATCAATCCAACAGACTGACATAGTTAGCTCAGCATGTAAACAAAAAGTCGTTCATCCACAAAAGACCAGAATTATGAACTGTAATTCAACCCTGCAACAAGTGTGTGTTTGTCAGCAAATGAAGTGTATAGCAGATATCTGACTGTTTGTCCTCAATAAAACTTTCTTCATCTCATTGGTGCATAGTGCAGATCGATTCATTTGCTCAAAGGTTTCAAATTCTCAAATAACGTGTTAAATACAGCGCCTCATAATCCGATCAATCTTTTTTTACATGTGTCTGTTTAGCAAAAAATATAGATGTATGAGGCCTGAACAAAATCCGCGTGCTATTCAAAAGTCATTTAAATATACTTGAGGGTTTTTAAAAGTTGATCAAACCATCTGAAGTGTGACAGGATTTTTAGTTCGTTATACACAAGGAGAGCCTATTTTTCCTACTAGTGTTCTTTAGATTCTTCTTGTACGGGAAAGTTTGAAACCGAACTGAGCTTCTCTCAACAGGTTATTGGATAAAAATATGGTTTACATATAAAGTTTTGTCCAATTTCCAATCCTTTAAGCATGCAACATCGATTGCTTTCCATAGCCCTCATCAACGTACAAAATAAACAGTGGATCGGATACCATAAGTTTTGAGTGCTGGAAATGGATGGCTTAGTGCAACCACCTGAGGGATAAGTCAGCTTACGTGTGTGTGATGGGCTGAACGCTCCAGTCTGTCCGAATGCTGAGGATAATCTCGAAGACAGATCACACATCCTTAATCCATGTTTCCTGTTGAAATTGTGTATTTTACAAAAGATGATGTTTTCGCTTTGTGTATAGGATGGCCTCCAATTTCAGATGGCTGGCTGAGCTGAGCTCATATGATCAATATTATCTTTGGCCTACTAGCAACGAAAATTTCAATGCCCAACTAAGATACGAATGGATTCCACTGTGAACTGTTTGAGTAGTCAATTAACTGGAGCATTAGTTAGATCCCAAGACACAGTGGATTGGGAGGGTAACTGACTTTAAAGAAGAAACCTCTGAGTTCCTGGTGTGGCTTCGTAAGTCAGCTGAGACTGAGTATGTAGTTTATCGCGCTGGTTCTAATTCAGCAAGAACCAAATTATTCACAATTGAGCCTTTTTCGAACATTGTGTGCTTGTTTGGTCAGCAGTAAATCTGTTTTAGACTGAGTAATACCCGTGCACTACTCCCAGTCATCATCATCATCATAACAGCCATGAGCCTGACCAAAAGGTACTGCGGCTCGGGCCGCCACTCACCTCACTACTCTCAGTACCCAGATTGTGAACAGGTAATAAATGCACTATCATTATCATTTACGTCAAAATGACGAGATAGGAACAAACACAAAACCCACTGTCGTGATGCGTTCGAGAATTGTAGTCACAGCCAATGTAGACGTGCTAGCTAGCCATGATGGAACATAACCGTCATCCGGCCGCAGGTTTAAGTTGCTACTATACCGCCGTTGCTGTTGAAGCGACTGTTGCGATTCCATACTTGTCCGATCCACGTCCACTCGAGTAGATGGTTGGAAACCAGTTGGTTGACTAGGTACACGACTAGCTGAGCCAGCTCGCTGCCGAACCTTTTGAAAGAGTGCTGGAATCAATTGAACAAAATAGGGAATATGCATTATCGCGTACTGCAAAGATTTATCTGCAAAAGTTAATGGAAGAATCTCATTTTTTTATTCAAACTGATGAGATCCAGACTGATCGATGTGAACACCAATTTTGATCAGCATACAACTTAGCAAGAGTAAACAAGTCCACTAGTCTTTAAGATAGGCTGCTAGATGAGTCAAGTGGCAAGTACAAGGCAGGTGAATTGAGTTGTACACCACATTGCCCTACAAAACTGGACGCCCCGGTCTAACAGAAAATTGGCCATGGTGCCATTTAAAAACCTACTCATATAGAACACCCCACGGTTATTTTACCATGCTAGCATCGTGTTTTGTGTGTGCTCGTATTGGCCATCAAGTTTCGGAAAATCTCCCCAGACCTAGTTCCCCAGTCGTTATGCTAACAGATTATAACTCGAGGTCAACATGTGAACATTTCACGAATGGTTATCGTAATCGGTTGACTTCGCATTAGGGTTACGCACGTTTACAGACTGTACACGTTTGACCAGCCCTTCGAAATCTAACGCATTCTACGGAACTGAATCCATACGACCAGCAATGCCCTCCAACGTGAATACATGGACAGGAATTTAGTTGCTCTTTCCCGAGAGATAGCACAAAGCATAAAGGCTCCAAGATTAGCCGTTTCATATGAAGTGGTTAGCTACTGATTCGTAAACGATGGTTTAGTTCTGGAACAACAGAAAATATTCTTTTTTCTGGAGAAATGCACATAATAATGCAGCATATTATTATTATTTCAATCTTCAAACATTCAGCTAAGTTGTAACACACAACTGCTATGGTCATCCAACAAACAGAAATAAAGTGCATAAAATAAGAAAGCGTGCATACAAAAGCTAAAGAAGCGTTAATAGTTCAAAATGAAAAAAAGAGTAGAATATGTGGAAATAAGGTGTCATTCAATATCTCAGAATTTTATTACAATTTATGCTAAAGTCGTGTGTGAACATTCTTATAGAATATGAGTAGCAAATACAAAGACGCTTCCCAATAACAATAATGCCGTTTTCAGTTGTCGTCAAGTGACGAAAATGTGCTACTTGAGATAAAACACTCATTTAGTATAGCAAACGATTATACACATGGTACATCTCAAATTGGGAAAACCTAATCGATCTTGACGATATCTGCTGTTAAGAATCACTATACTATGGTATACGGTAGATAAATAATTCTATACAGCTAAGCACTGCATAATAGTGAGCTATAACAAATATGGAACAATTCAGGACCATAATGCCAGAAAGCTACGGAGCAATGTGACCCGAGTTTTCAATCCATTAACTTATACAGTGCGCGTGTATAAAATAAGAACACGAACCTATCCGCGTAACTCACGGCATACTGGTTTGCTTTATCTTCGTATGTACTCAAGTTTGCTGCTGCCAACCATCTCGTTTGGACTACACAACGGAGCAGGTAAACATTATGGAGTGAACAAAACAGGCTAAGAAGCAAGCGTTGGTCAGTTTACTGATCACGCAAGGCTGGTTAGCAGGCACAACGAGTGTGTAATCTTTTACAGTGGCTGTGCGTCCACTGAAAATTTTGAAGTTTTGAGTGCAAACTGCCGCCTATCATTATCATCAACATGAAAGACGACAATATATTGCTGACTTATACTGGTACTTGGCTGTCATACCATCGCGGATAAAACAAAATCTAGCCAGAAGAGAAAAGAAGGGAAGGGGAAACAACTAATAAACAACTAGGTCGATAACCAAACATTCAACATCAAGGTACCTACAACTTGTAGGTAAAAGCAAGGCGTTATCAGCAAGACAGCTTCTTTACAGCTACCACTGCTCTGCGTTACTTATTTCACAGACAATTCGACCAAACGACGAAAACATTTGCGTCGTTGAGCCTGATTAACCACCAACTTAACTAAGGTTCCAGCTACCGACTATGTGAGTTGCGGAGGCCCAAGCATGGGACATGAAGCCGACCTACATTGGCCAACCCATTGGTGAACGACTTCATTTCCCTACGCCATGGCATCCATCGGTCCACCTCAAACTTTACGTCAGTTGGCCACTGCATTCACATACCTAGTTTATTAAGTTCAGAATTGCAACTTACTTTACAAAATGCGAATGTGATTGATTTTCAACAGTACACTCACAATATAACCGCTACTTGAAGTGTTTTCGAATTTCGCGCCAATTATTTCAATTATCCTATAAAAAAAGCTTACAGCTCTTCATTCTTGAAGGGACGACAGAATGAAAAGACTTGGTTTTTGGCGTCTGTCTAGTAAACGTCATCTCGCCAGAAATCTGCCCGCTTGAGTCGGGAGTGATCTGAAGAAAGACAAAGGGCGGGAATAAATTTTTAAAAAGTATAGGACGTGACGCACAACATGCACGATTTGTCCAACGTGTAAATTTTATGATTCTGTTATGTTTAGTATGTGTGTCATCTTAACGTACCCGTTGTCTCCTGGCTGACGGTCATATAAATTATAACCATTTTTCTCCCTCACGTCGACCAACAATCACCGTCGTTTGGAACTCACTGACTCCCATTTTAAGAAACCTGGATGCCCGTGGATCTTTACGATTTATTTTCATTAGCTTTGCTGGTGTACCATTTGAGTCTCTCTCTACTTATTTCTCAAGAGACAGGGGTTTCAGTTTCGAGCTAGTCATTCAACTGGCTAACCAGCATTGACCGGCTGGACACGAAGGCCTCACTCACACACCTCCTGGTCTTATTCCTTCGGTTTACGCTGGATATGTAGTGTGCGAGTGGAACCGCAAGTGGTGCAGCGCAAGTCACCTGCGGTGATGGTTAACGGCAGGTGTCTTTTGGCTTCGGTCACTGGATGCCGCCAACCATGTGTGTGACACGCTGGTTGCCTGAGTACGGAATTCGGGATTCAAACTACTGTCCTAGTGAAGACACACACAAGCGACTAGGTATAACAGCTTGTCATTTTCAGTGTTCAGTCAACAAAATGTGTGCGTACAACAGATTATTAATCACCGTACACACCGGTAGGCATGAATCATCTCTAGGGAGCAAAAGTAGTACATGAGGTGGTTTGCTAACTCACTCCAAAACGAATTATCTTACCTTTCCAATTATCTACCATGGATGAACGAAGAAATGGGTTCGGCTGGCAGTCAAACAGGATATCAAATGTACATGTCAATGGCCGGTGGAACCAAGCAATCAATCTGACGTATCATCACCTAGTAGAACTGTTGAAGTAACCCTGTTTTAACGGACAATTTTTCGTAGACTGTGCGTAGCAATAACAACTAACTGACTGTAACTTCACTGGTGATTTGCCTAGCAAAGTATAGAAAGTGAAAACAAGAGAACCATCCGTTGCAAATATAAATCTAAGTACGAGTGCACGAGAGAGTTCAGCAATTTACGTATATTTTGACTCGTTTACATTATTAGGAAAAACGGGTTACCTGGATCTTAAGTCCCGTGACAAACATATATATGTATATATATATGTAAACCCTCCAAAGCGTATAACATCACAGACCAATGGAAGAACTCGAACAACGGCGAAACTCACCGGTTGTTTGAATAAATTCAACACGATGTACAGAATGACGATCAGCCGATGTCGTGAGTCCTTGTTTGCATCACGTATCCACTTTGAAAACGCTGCTTCATCTGCATGATACATGACCCAAACAGAAGACAACAGCAGATTCTTAAGTGTGATCACTTGAATAAGGTCTGTACGAGGTAGATCCGGGCTGTTGGTTACTGTACCATGCAGGGAGAAGTTTGAGGAAGAATTTTTTGGTGTCATATTAATGGAATTGTGAAGGCAGATGGAATCTTTTGATCCTTTTACAAACTGAAATTGAAAGGTCAAATATGATTGGGATCAAACTCACTCGTTTTTTTCGACTATGGCTTTTAAACGAAATAGCCTCTATAGATGACACACTGGCCTTATCAGATCCGTCATCCATAAGCGACCTGGACGAGACGGGTCGCCGGAAATGGGCAGGAAAATCGCTTTGGGCCACAAATGCACGCCAACTATCAACAATTCGTCGTATCAGTGTTACGAGTAGGTCCAACAGGCCAATGTACAGACAAGCTATTGCAGACAAACTATGGGCTTTATGCGATTTCTGCAGCTGTTTTCTGACGGTAGTGGACAGGCGAGGGTCGGCTTCATGTAATGCAAGCAAAGAGCATAAAAGCGAACTGGCTTGCCAATGTATCTTAGGTAAACTGAAATGAAACAATGGATGGACATGGAAGTCAAGTGGAGTCAATAGAGTACGGAATGCTAAACTGAAACTAGAGTTGACTAAGTCATACTGAGGCAAAGATATTTTACTATAACCGTTCTCGGCTTATCACGGACACCACAAATTGTGCATTCACTTTGTGGTTTGGTCCAAATAAAGTAGCCATATAGAAAACAACAGGTACGCACAAACCGAATATGTTGAATCATACTCCCATAAGCATTGTCAAACAATTTTACATATCTAAGCAGATTAACACATCTGTTAGTGCTCAGCCATAAGTTTTTGAGGAGTAGCTTTAAATACTCTGGCACCCACAACCCACAAATGCATCTGACACGACTGAGGGAACACTTACGGAAAGGTATCTGTTAATTGCATGCTACAGTTTTGCTCCACAGGTTAGCCCGGTTCAATAGTTCATTTTCACGTGAAAAACAAGTGTTCCACATTTCCCATCGTCATTCTCATCAGGATTTTTACAGTCATATAACGTCCACATAGTCATCAATGAGACAAAATACACATCCGGAACGATCAAACTAAAGTGAAACAAAATCTGTCTATCAATGTACTAACCATCCTACATGAAAGACAAAACGGGAATTCCAGTGAAGTTCGTTTTTAGTTCAAACGGAAGGCCTAACATGGAGTGCAATATGTCGTAGTAGTATATCGACCTGGAGAATGAAAGACCGCAACAAAATACTGTCGGTTCACACCTAAAATCTCTTAATTCATAGTATAAACCAGATATGTGTAAAAATTCAGTTGTTCTATTTTCAAACGATATGCAAAACATTCCTCAGCGGGTTTCATGAACTAAGCCGCTTCAATCACAGATCTTTGGTTAGAGTATAAAAAAGCAGATACTTCAAGTCAATTGGTAAGCAATGGGTTATTGGTAATAATTCATTTCTGATACAGAAATCCCTTCTGATCTTGTAAATCTTTTGAAAAGTTGGTGATACTTACTATAGGAAAGATGTGAACAATTAAACGATTCTGACGGTAGCAAGTGTTAGCACATGTGCATAAAAAGAGAAGGGCAATACTATGCTTAATTTATTGATTATGGCAGATTGAAGACAACGCAATCAGTCAGACAAATCTGTCAAAGGATCGGTCTAGCAGCCAGTTTGCCTAAGAGTTGGTCTGAAACCTGGAATTACAAATTAGTCCCGAAACAGACCAGAGTGTCGTGCAGCCTACACGAAAATACACAGATAAATCCTTAGGATTAAATTGGTTATTTTAGCTTGTTCACTGTACTCTCTAAGGGTTGTCCCGTTGATTGAGGGAGTACTGTATCGGACTACTAAGAACACTTGATTAAGGCGAGTCGATTCTGCACGAATTGCGACATGGCAAAAGTGCTCTCACTTTTTACCTATAGATTGCTACATGACCCGTCAAGTCTTCTAATGCACATTCTTAAGTTTACTACGAATCAGTCACCGATATCATCAAATCAGTCGCTTGAAGTTTAGCGTCAGGCCGTTCCTGAAGTATACCCTCTTGTCCCAATCTGTCGTGACGGCGGCATGAGTAGATGAGTGTGATACTGAGTGTTCAAATTATGATCCAGATATACAAACAAATTACTGACGAGCTTTAAAAAAACGATACCTGCAAACGGTGCTTTCTTTAGAAACGGTTAGCCTGTGAAAGCTGAGGTCAACTGTGAGTGACGTTCAATTTACATCAGTCGGAATACACAAAGTCGAACTGAGAGCTAGGATTGTATAAATGTGAAGCAGACAATTAATCCAAAACTAAACACATACGTACTTCACGTTGAGGCCATTTGCCAGCACAGAGAGAACCAAATGCGATAGGTTATTGATCAGCGGATGTCCGTGCTCGCCTTCAACAGGGGCGGTGTAAGCCATTAAAATGCCATCACCTGACTTGGAGACGCCTGGTGAATAACGAACCAGACCGTTAACTGTGTGAAAAAGACCGTCTAGAAGATCACGGATTGGAAACGTGATGTTTGTCATTGAAAGATGGTTTTCGTGAGCGCAAACAATCTGCAGCAGGTCCAATTTGCAAAACAATAAAGCTTCTAGTTTGGAGGCATCTGCTGGCACGTTTGATTTTGTTATTAACTGTCGAATGTGATCGTCAATCTGATTGGAATTGAATAAACGAAGGGAAAATAAACTTCACTATTTAACATCAGTGACATAAAAAACGTTATACCAGTGACCGGATTTCTAACGCGCATCAAAGGATGCTGACAGAATTCAACCGTTTACCGCCTACATCGGCAAGTACCACATTAACTGATCAGAAACTTACCGATAAGTAGTACGGGAGTTGGTTGATATGAGCTGAAGATCATACAAAACTGATCCCAACACTCACATTGCCATGGTGACCATGAATGTCTTAGTTTTTCTACCGTTATCAGGCAGCAACGTAATACGAACATCGTTCACTGACACCCTTCACCCTGTGACCGCCAGGTTCGATTGAGAAAGACGCCTGTGTCACCACCCAGTATCACTCACTAGATGGTGTCCTGATAACCCGATCTACTGTTTGGTTGATGTCACTTGGAGTTGGCATCTGGATTCAGCAATAATTAACCAGCCGGACCCGAGGATCAGTCAGAATAGTGCTGGGTTAGCCGTCGTATACAAAAGAAGACAACTTCGACAGGACTGTCAAACTATTCCGTTCTATATTTCATTGTACTTTCTTAACTGAGCACAGCTAGGACAAGATATCCTCTGGCCAATCACAAACGTTGTTTTAAGAGCCTTGGGGGGTGAATATATGGCATATCCAAAACGACACTGTGCATACCACTGGTCCAAACAATGAGTTAGGGCCAGCGTGCACCGACTAACCGGTTCAGGTTCGATAGAAAAAGGGGAATTGCTCTAGCGATGGACTCGGCGAAACTTTATGTACATGTAGACTATTCTCGGTGTCGAGTGAATTACAGCGCCATCGAAGGAGCGGTCAACTACTGAAGAAAGGCGATATATCGAGAAGTGCTAACAGTTCGTTTATTGTTTTCAGTCGCGAACGTAAAACAATAGATTATCTAAAGTATGTGTGTAGCTCAATTGTTCTTAATGATTGAACGGGAAAACGAAAATCTGACGTAACATAGGCACACTCCTAAGTCATGCATTAATTCAATCAGGGCTAACTTCCAATAAATAGGGAGTACAAAAACAATTTGTGGTTGTTCTGAATAGAACATTATTCCTTCAGTGAGAAGATATGGGTTTCTGGTTGTGACCCCATGGTTCCACCAGCAATCGACTGCATACATCATCGTTCGGCATGACCAGCAAAGCTAGCGCAATGATATCTAGCGACGTCGCACATAACAGAAATAACTACTTTTTCTACGGCCCACATCCTCCACACCTTTTGACTCTGCACACCTTGAGGATCTCCGTGTATCGTCTCGTGATGCACCTATGATTGCCTTTTAACTCTTGCCTTCACCATGCTCCAGGCGCTCCCAGTCGAATTCAGCATTTGTGAATATGGTGCCAATCGTAACAGTTGTTCTCCATTAGATAACTCTTCAGCATACACAGTTTCCAAATCAATGTGACACGGTACGTTGTCGCATATCAGCACAAGGTCTGACATAGAAGTACTGGTCTTCGGTTGATCTAGCAAAGTTCGCAGTTAGCCCTTGCAATCGCTGCAGCTGTATGCTCCCTTCCTCGTAGTAAACTTTACTTCCGAGCTTGATGTCATAACTTCAATCAAATGAGGAGTACGGCCTCGGTTATTTGTTACAGAGAGACGTGCCCTCGTTCCTTTTAATGAACGTCCCCCTGACTTTATACAGAACAAGTTGAAGTTCGTCTCATCTATCCAGCAAATAGTTTTGAATTTGCATAACACGCCATCAGTCGACATGTAAACAGTCACCGTAACTCCAAATTCACATCCGAGATCATGCCAACGGGTACTTGACACAGTTCATTGACAGTTATGCACCGGCCATCTAGGCATGGACTAATCGCTGTGGTCGAATAACTCCTTTTCAAACTCAGCCTTGACGCGCAATCTCAAAAAATGCAGTGTAATCGTTGAATCTACGGAAATCCACCTTTTACAAGTAAATTCGATTTAATTGGTCGTCTTTTCGATTGGGTGATACCGCTCCATCACAGCACCGCTCGCAGCAGCATGTGTGTTCTGGATGGCTGAACTTTCTTTGATCAGGAAACCGCTCCAGTCCAATCTCAATGCATTCAGTTCTTCCACATCACGTTACAAGAGGTAAGATGCTGAATTTAGAGAAGGAAACGTTTTAGCGCTCCCGCAAACGTTCTTGAGCCGACGAGATACGACCAAAATAATCCAGGAGATTGGGGGTGTTTTCATGTCCTATAGGATAAGACCAAAGGAGACCGTGCTTAGGAGGACGAGGGGCCAAAATTTCTCGTAAAGTCAATACTTTAGTTCGCTCGCTGTTTTTGATGAACCCACGGCCGCCTCATCGAAGTACTGTAGAGTACTTAACTTGTAATCCCGTTCCGAATCCCACAGAAAGGTTGGGGGTATATTCTTTCGCCAAGTGCATAATGATGTCAGTGTGCACAAATTGACGAGCAAACTGGAGTCTAGTTTGAGGTGCGCATGAAGGAGTTTGAGTTCAACCGAGCTACACTATCACGTCTGAAGTTCACCTAACCAGTGCACAGAAGTAGTGAATCGAAAAAAAACATGCCATACTACTCCTTTTCAACTCTGTGGAACATAGAACAATTCTATAGCTTTGGAGCGATATTTTTGCAAGTTTTGTGAAAGATGCATTTTCTTTAAGGGTTTCATCAATGAACTATAGCCTAATGCAGCATAAAATAATCGTTGCCTACTCGATATTAGAAAAAGGAAGAAGTTTGTGTACGCCTTTAAAATATGATCGCAGCTTTGGTCACAGTGGTTGTCGGATAGCTTGGGTCACAAGATAACAATGCCTATAACTTTTAGAAGATGGTCGCAGAAACAAGGTTGTTACAGTCGGGCAAGAATCATCAAAAACCATGGCAATGTACTCCAACGGCCTAGATCAACATGCCAGCATCGTCCAACAGTTTAGAATGCCGGTTGGCAATTCTTGGTTTTACTAATAAGTAATTTGGCGAATTTATGATTTTTAGATGAGACTCAACTGTGAAAAGTCAGGGCTTCGGCTAGATTCGAACCAGCGACAGAAACATCATGTCTCAACGCGACAAGCGATCTACCAGCTGAGCTACGAAGCCACGCCAGGAGCCCGGGAATTTCACATTTGGACTCGGTCAGGCATGACGTTTCTGTCGCTGGTTCGAATTCAGCCGATGCCCTGACTTTTCACAGTTGAGTCTCATCTAAAATCATAAATCTGCCAAACCACTTATTAGTAATAGAAATATGAGATGGTCGGTGGCCAGCCAAACAATAAAGCAAGTTTCTCATTTAAAACTGCAAAATGGTCGGATAAAAATGACTTGTAAGTGTCCCAAACGTATCGAAATGAGGGATTATGAATAAAGGTCAGAAGTATAATGAAGTTATCTCCTTCTGCATCCGAATCGAAGTACATAAATCTTCCAGAGATATAAACATGTGGTCCAAGCTCAGACCAAATGCCGTGATCTGCCAAAGGCAATCTACGACGTTAAGCGAACTGAAGACACTCTGCTGACATCAGGGAATGATAAGCACGGCAAAACTGTGAAAAAGACAGCAATCAACATGATGGATTGAAAGTTATGTCAGCGGTCACATCAAAATGCAGGCGCGTAAAAATCACTTGTGGGCATCGATAAGTAGTACATATAGAGCCTGTTGGTGTTTATGTGTAATGGACATGTATTCAACAGTTCAGGTAAACGAAGCTGGTAGGCAAATGAACAACCTGTACTAACCACACACGAAGAAAAGGCTGAGGGTTTATTGCTTCTGAAAATAACACTCGGAATTATTCAAGCCTCAGTTCATTTGCGACCACCATCTGAGTAAATACATTTCCGATCACATAAACATTAAAGTACGGAATGAAAAAAATGTGTACATTTACCGTTGCACAATATGTCCAAGTCTGTTCTAGTACAAAACCAGCGGGAACCAGGCAGAAAAGGTCAAACAAGAAGAACGCCAGCGATTGGTTCATACTGCGGACCAATTCACCTGTGTACACAAACCAAAGCTCAAAGATAAGGGTAGTCATAAAAGTACATATACTAGTCTCACTTTAGTAAACACATATGTAAGAAGGGGAAACGGATCTACTGGAAATATCTGTAACAAAATACTCCCTGATTTATATGACGAATGTCTCTTCAAATCGTGGGGATTTGCACATCCATCGCCATCATAAAATTTTCTCATATGCTATTTATCGTGTTTCACACTTGTTTACATCTCAATTAAATTCGCGAATCCAAAGAATCGCAGTTTACTTCGGGTCATTTTGCTCAAACTTCAGCAAAACTGATGGCAACCATCAGTTAGATTAACGTACACTGACAATCCAGTCTATTTCCCTGAGCATTGAAGCAAATTTGTCCTTAACTTGTGCCCTTTTCAATGTTTTTGTTTGGAACTAGGCTGAACTGTGAGAAAAACGTCGGTAGTGTCCTGTACCTGCCACCGGGTGTGAAGTTGCCTTCATCCGACCCAAGTTAAGTTAGACAATTAGATGGTTGAGCGAGTCTACCTGAGCCTTCGTGGCAGCTGACTGGCTCATAACAGTCTCATTGCTGACAGTGACTAACTAGTGGGAGGCGGTAGAGACTGAACAGTCTGTCCACAACTACCCAACCCCATCTGTCGTTTCAGAAAAACTGGTAACATTAGTCGAGTAAATGGTGTGGATATTAACAATAGGGTCTGAACATGGATGATTGTTTCAGCGCTCGACTCAGTCATCCAGGGTTGCGTAAATACCGTCACAATACGAATAAGCGGCATAGATTGAGAAGACAAAAACGGCAATTAGGCAGACTCGGCTAAAGCTCAAAATGTAGCGCTAGACATTGTGCATCTATCCTTGTGAATTCAAGCTACAAATACTGGGGGGAAACGACAGAATTGCAGCTAATGAAATGGAAGTACACAGATGTAGACCAACATAACCTTCACATTAGTCAAACCAGATAATAAATCGAAAGTGGTTCTACCAGAGAAAACAGTCGCAGTGATAAAATGGCGTTGATGCTGACGAATCGTAGTGCAAAAAGGTAGTAAAAGAAGGGAAGAATAAAGCCTGATCAGAAACGATTGTTCAAGCTATTCCAGAGAATGATGTAGTAAGATACCATCGCTGTATTAACTCTCAAACCCACTAGATGGACAACGATTATAGTTCCCCGTCGCTATGGTTCCCTAAAGTCAAAACTAGATATACTTCAAGGTTGAATGGATGGAAACACAGATTGAACAACGAAGCGTGAAATCGTCCAGACAGTGCAGAAAATTCCATTTATTTCCGTTTATCGTGTCAATGCGACGTTATCAACGAGCTTGCCGGTCGCCGAACTTCAATGCGGATCAAAACACCTAGTTTACACCTCATTAACCATTACACTACAAGAAAAGGTCGTCTAGATATTCGTCGTCTTTCTCTATTTATCTTTTATGTTATCAGATATTTTTTCGAGAAAAGGCACGACAACTTCAAAAAGAAATCGTGAACAGATCTCAAAATGGCTCTGCCATATACTGAAACTATCCAGATGTATGGCATCGGCTCCCACATGATGAATAGTGGCCATCAAACAACTTTAGAAGAACTACAAATTATTCACGTAGTTGGCCAAGCACATCACATAACCGTCAAAGTGCGATGTTATTAACGACAAAACCTGATGCTACCTGGCTGTAGAAGTCACATGTGTGTGGGCAACAGCATTTCCAACAAATCATTAATTTCTTTTGGTCAAGTATTTCTAAATACCTTAAATCAGTATATGAACCACCCGAAACTGATAGAAATGTGCTTCATGGCACATAAAACATCTATCATTGGCCCCATCACCTCTATCTTACTATAATTTGCACGATACCCGTGTTGTTGACAGATACAGATGACGTGTCATGGTGAACTTAATTCCTTCGCATACATCTAATGTAATTGTTAAATCCTAATGAAAAGTACACTGCATAACAGGAAACTCAAGTTTTCTCAAATTAATGGAAATACAAAACTATAAAAGGGTAACGGTTACGTAGTGAAGCTGAAGTAAAACAGAGTTACAATACTCTATTACATATGAACTTTTAAATTGAAACAAATCCCCGACTGCTCACCAGTAATCTGAAATATCGTCTAACAGGTTTAATGAGATCTGGGATTTTGACCTGTCTCAGAAGTCCTAATCGCTGGGTTATCGACTGGAGTTAACAGGATAGTTAGTGTCTCCTATCGAGAAGCTCGGGCAACTAGATAATTGGTCACAAGCAAAAGTGGTTGAACGTTCAACTATGGCAATTCGGTCGTGCCTAATGTGAGGTCAATGACGTAGTGGTCAAAACGGTTGATTCAGAAAAACGTGGTCAGAGTTCTAGTTCAGATAAGCACTACTGACGAGCTCTGATGAGAGCGAAACTCGAGTCTAGTGCTTCTTTTAAGAAGAGGCCGACTGGAAAGTCTATGGGAATGCGACAGCTGCGATCAAATATGAGTAATGTTCAACTTAAAATTAACCAAATCCACGATTTTTCTCCAATACTGTATACAGACTGTTGTTTTCCGTGTATATACTAGAAACATTAGGAACAGAAGCGAGGATAATAAATTCTCTTCACGAAGTCCACCATCAAGAGCAAACGAGTTTTGTATAATCGAAGTTCACATGATACGGCAGAGACATGCTAATAAAGAGTATATGCTACAAAGATATTTTTGTATGTATAGTCATCATTTTTAGTTTGTCTACCTCAGGGAGAATTATTGGGACTCTCGAAACCATTTTGATTAAAGCCCCATCAACAAAGCAGTAGAGTAAAATAACATACCCAAATTCTTTGGCTATCGATGATCATTTGAAACGAAACTGATTTCCCAAAACATACACCCAAAGCTGGCTTGTAGCAACGACTGTGAAACATAACTTCAACTGAACTCTGTGACTGTCTGCTTACAGGTCGAACGGGGAATCCTGGAAAGTCGTTCTTAGTATTTTAGTTTCGGAACAAACCTCGTAACACTTGGTTAACCACTCCATAATCAAGAGAACCATAAAAGACACGCCAAAAGTAACGATCTGCGTGGTCAAATAATTCATATAATCACGCGACTCGAGTAGGAAGGATGTAATAAGACAGGAGTAGCAAAATCCGCCGTTGTATTGTGATAAACCTAATTTCGTCTTTTGTGACCTTCGTTGAAAACGGCGGTTTAATGACCGATGAGAATAACATTTATGTGGGTTGAAAGTTAACGCAATTCCCCTGGAGCTGACACGAAAGCTACTCATTTATAGTCTTCAACATGGTCGGTAAATATAGAGTCATATGAACCGCGTGATATAAGCTGGCTTGGGACGACACTTTGTAGCAGAGTTCACTCCTACTATATCTCGTTAAAGAGGCATAATGCACAGGACCAGTTGAGTATTAGGTGAGAGATGTCGCTCGTGACATCAAACACATATTTTAAAAAGCGGCTAGAAAACGTATACTTAAAATTTCAAAATTCAACTGATATATGGGTACTTAGAAGGGAAAGCAAACAGTTGCACATATTTGGAATCGCTTCCTTGTAATACATTGTGCATGTGTGTTTGGGGACTTTATGCTTAGAATGATTCTGGAGTTTATATGCAACAGAAGGATCCTGGTTCTAGGTCTAGCTTTGTCCTCTGCGTCAGTTAAATGTGAACTTGAAAAAATACAACAAAATACCGTTGTTTTGTGAGTTTCAATACCATGGCACGAAAGTACACTTGATAATGGTTAGTAATCAATTATGGGTTGAATTAAATAGCTTACTTTCACTCTGATACACGATAGTCAACACAATTTGGATCGTTAAGTTTCGAATGAAGATGCTCAATTCTGCTAACAAAGAATCCGGCACATCAGTTAACTCGAAAACAGCTTCTTTTTTCGGATCCGGTTGCATGAGATGTTGTATCAAAAGACGGATCTGTCAAAAAGAAAAACCAACGTGTGTCACAATTGAGAAAGTGAAGAATAGCTGATGATCCAGTGAATGTTTAATTACATTGGCCGAAGGTATAGAAATTGTCATCAAAATGGTCACTGGTTCATAAACGGAAAAATTGTGTTAAACCACAAGTTCCAAATGACCAATCATATGCGGGTAAACTTTTTCGTAATTTTATCAGGCGTAATAAACTCAAATAAGCCAACAGAAAAGGTTCATGTGTTAAGCGCAATCTTCTTGAAGGGACCATTACATATTAAGACTGAGCTTATGTTTTCTTTTATTAGTCATGTTAAGATAGTTGGATTGTAGTTGACCTCATAACTGCAGTATGCAAATGCAAATGAACCGACTTTGTTGTTATAAGCTTCATTTGTGTGATTTTGGGTAAACTTGCTGATTACTAGTTGATGAGCACTCGTACTTGATCAAGGCATTTGTATTCAGCTAACCTATTCGGCCCATACACAGTCAAGTTTGCTCTATTGTTGCGGTTTAATTCAGCAACTCTTAAAAAATGGTCCTTGTGATAGTTCGGTGAGCCTAGTGGCCACTATGGGAACAATGTGAAAATAATCAGGGTTAGATAATCCTACCCGAATGTAATAACACAAACGAAAATCCAGTTATCGCGGCTTCTCAAGCAAACTGAGTTTAGTAGGATTTTCAAACTTCTCAATGATATTCTTGGACGCATCTGACGCCAAGAACAATGCACGGTGTTAATCACGGTGCTTTTATTAAAAGTTGGAACACCTAACCTATTAAACGTCAGCTTTACATGCGAAGTACGGTAACGCTGATATTCAAGATTAATTCTAGAATCTTCTATCTTTTCTGATTAAGTGAACCAAATTTACAACTGATTATTATTTCCTGAAGTAAAAAGAAAAACAGGATAAAATTTAAGAAGTTTTCCGAAATAAGTACGAGGAATTCAACGAGGAGCTAATGTAGTGAAAATATGTCCACAAAGAAGAAGACGTCCCTTACTAAAAGACATCGATGTTATAGAGTAAGTTTTCATGAACTGTGCATCATAATGAAATTAGTAAAACAGGGGTTTGGTAGACAGATATGTATCATAAGTCATGTGTCAATCATCATCATCATCATAACAGCCATGAACCTGACTAAAAGGTACTGTGGCACGGACCGTCGCTCACCTCAACAATGACGTAGAATATCCTAGAAGAAAACGTTACTAAGAAGGTCGAACATCATCAAAGGTAGACTAAGCGGAAGAACTAAAAATGGTATGGATACAGGTACACCATTGACTGCGACACATCGCCATCTCGGACAGCGTCTCTAACCAGCGGTTTGAGTGATCACGAAGACCCCATTCAGGCAGGCGACACCTACCCACTTTGCTCAGTGAGGCAGACAGGGTCTTCATACTCCGTAACCACGTTGTTGCTTGACCACCACGCGGTTTTACCCAACTGTGTGTGTGTCTGTACCGAACTAAATACCAACAACGTATCGAATGGTCTAAATTCAAAGGTTCCACGAACAGTAACGAGCTCACTCAAACAATTTTGAAAGAGTTTTCACACGACTTAGAAATCTATGTATTATGGTAAGTAAAGTAATATAGTGTATATATGGAAAGCTTAACAATTTTAGTTCAAAAGTTTTCTCACCAGACCTGACAGGGAAAAGGCGAGAATTCTTGTAGTTATCACCTCACAGACACACTCAGGATGATACGGAGACCTGTTCTCAGTGTGTAACCCCCAAGTACCTAAATTTAAGTAACTTTACAAGTAACACGTAAAAGGTTGGTACTCCTTGAATAACAAGTTACTTGTCTACATCGAATACCTGGTGTGGCCAGGGTTGGCATTACTAATTAGAAGAGGCGGAAATAAATCCACATGGTGACAAATTACACTAGACAAGTCCACACGCCGCAGTACATCTTAATGTGTCTATAAAATAAACGATAACTTCTGATGAAAACACAGTAGTCAACTTAGTCATTTTTGTGTACGATATATTCTGTTAATAACCGGGAATAGGCCATTTTCCATACACTGTTAACAACTTCCATACCAACAACAAATGCCCAGAATCATCGACAACAGTGGTAGTAGAAAGACTGAGGAAGTGTTTAAGCATTCATTTATCCTACGGTTTGCAAATCAGAATGCACTCATTTGGATTTTGGTGCGTTCGATCGTGACCAAAACAATAATCACCATTGGTACTCAGCCAAGCCATCAATGTTCCTACGATTTGAGTGAAGCCAGAACGAGGCAGTAATCAGTCAATTTTGCATAATCGGTGAGAGGGATGTGAATTATTTTCAGAAGCACAAAAATTTGAACGGCAAATATTTTGATATCTTTCACAAATTGGACATACCCACAGCTCGAAAAGAAACCACCAACTTCTCAGCGGGATCAATCCCAACCGATTAATCGAGTTGGAATCGGATGGTGGACGAAATAGACGAAGCATTTCTTGCGGTAAGCACTGAAAATTCAAAAAAAGTACACTAACTAAGATAACCAGAGCACGGTTGCAGAGCGAGGTACAGACAACAGTGGACAGAACAAGACAAATTATAGTATGATCGTACAAGGTTGGTTCGTAAAACGAATAAAACTCGGTGAGTAAAGACGAATAAGAGGTTGAATTACCACATTTTCTGTGCAATCGCTTTCCATAGTCTGTTGAAGTAGATCTTTTGCGAGTGGAATTCCAAAGAGTGGAACTCCACAAAGTTCCATCCATAAAACTGTAATAACGAAGTAAGAAAACGACTGAAAATAATGTGACAAAAATCCTCGCTACTTCAACAACCGAAGATTAAACATCATCATCATCACCATCATCACAACAGCCAGGAGCCTGACCAAAAGATACTGTGGCTCGGGCCGCCGCTCACCTCAACAGTGACGTGGAATGTCCTAGAAGAAAACGTTACTAAGAAGATTGAAAATTATCAAAACAAGACTAAGTGGAAGAACTAGAAATGGTGTGGATACAGGCACGCCATTGACTGAGACACATCGCCATCTCGGAAAGCGTCTCTAACCAGCGGTATGAGTGGTCACGAGGACCCCATCCAGGCAGGCGACACCTACCCACTTTGCTCAATGGAGCAGTCAAGGTCTTCATAGAAATTATCACAGTTCTGTGCATATTCTTCAGTATTATTACAGGTTTATTTAGGAATCAATAAATCAACGACTACCACGTAGTATGCCGACGTTATACAAGGTCGCTGTACAATGTAGATAAAGTGCCATAAATAACGTTCCGACAAGTGTACGGTGATCTCAAAAAGAATGCATTAGTCCGTGTAACCTGAGAAGGAGCAAACTAACACTCATAAAAATGTGACCGTTAACTCTGATATTATTTGTTGAAGTTCAGTTTAAAGTTGGTGTGCAGCGTCTTAGGTTAAAAATAGGTTGATCTTTGTAGCAAATCTTGAGAGTTGGTTGACAAATTACCCGTGTACTATACCCAACTGTAGACTGTCGTTCATTACAATCGCAATCCACAGAAAACCGTCTTCTTGTTTAGAGGATGACTTTTTGAAAGAAAAAGTGTGTAAAAGTTGGGCTCAGAACTGCCATTTTTAGTTGTAGAAAAGTGTTCACTGTGATACGTTTATAACTTTCGTCACAATCGTCCGATTAAGTCCATACTTACAAAAATGTTTAATTGTAAAGGAAAGATGATGTTAATTTCTCCCAAGCATCGTGATAGAGATTTCTAAAACATTCATGCACACTATCACATTCACACAAATCTGGTGTAATCAATTTCATGAAAGCATGACGACTGTGTACACTTAGTTTGGTAATTTAAGTTTAATCCCCGAAATTCATCTGATTAACATTGGAATTCTAACATAGGTAAACGATTTGATCGAGAACACTGATGAATCAGGCATTATGAATCTGCAGAATGCAAATGCAAAATGCTTGTCAAGTGAACCATCGTTTCTGTTATGAGCCTCTTTTGTGTGATGGGGCTAACATGCTGATTACGAGCTGATCAGCACTCGCAGTTGATCAATGCACTTGCGTTCAGGACAAAAATAACTAGAATTATACCAGGCTAAGTTGCTGGGACGATACCAAAAGCAAACCAGGGACTAAAATAGCATGAGAAAGTTAGAGTTTGGAACAAACGAACGCGGTCCAATCACGTAATTACAGTTACTTCGAAAGATGCGACACGATTGCTGATTCGAGAATAAGTGATAGAGGTGATTGTGTCAAACACACACTCGTGTAAACGTGTCACCTTATGTACCAAAAATATATTAGGTAAGTCATGTCCTTCCAAACTCCCTATCATGTTGCTCTCATCTGATCGATTTGGATCTTAGTGATGGCGTTTTACCGTGCATCGACAGCTGTTAATAAGAATGTCAGAATGAAATAAGTGGTCATCAAACAACTCAGCAAGCTGAATCGGTGTTGTTTTCCATCTGAAATGTCCTAACCAACAGACTGCGATGAGCAACATTCAAACATCGGAACACGTCAATCAATCTAACAAATTAGACGTCAAATTATGGTCAGTGTTATTTGGGATGAATTCAAACGACTTGTGGTTCACAATCATAACCGCAGAAACGCGCACAACTGCGTTTTGGCATATTAATTGGGTTAGGGCAACACTGTAATCATCAGCTGGACGTTCGTTAATGTGATTGACATATTGGGACTACTCGACTTTTTCAGTTACCGGTTCACGGTCTTGATGACCTGTTGAGTATAACCTTTCACGCATGCAATTCGGGATATTGTGCAAGTTGAAGAAATCAATTCATTCCCGAAAAAAGATGAGTGAACGAAAGATAATGTTCTCATTCGTATGAAAAATGCTCAAGGCGTTCAGTTTTGGTGCTCAGTGTATCAATTAGGATCACCAACGGACTCAATTTCAGTAACAAAAGGTTCAAGCCAATCAAAAAGTACCTATATGATCACAAATACAGATAACATTTGATATCCGTAATTTTAGGACACGTATTCACCATTTTCACATATTTTGAGTTAGTTAAAGATCATTCTCTTATTTGTAAATGATTAGTTACAAAAATTATTGAATTCACCTATAAAGTTACCAGTAAGTAACGTGTATGCACAAATATTCATTAAAATCATCATACTATGATAAGTCTGCTTCAGACTATGTACGACAGTTAAAAATTTACTTTATTTGTTCTAGATGTGAAGCTTCAATGATAGTTATGGTGTCCAAAAAAACGAACGGTTAGTTTGTCTCGACCAAATCGTAAACCAATATTGTGATTTCAGATATACAATAACAATCCAAATGAACAAAATCTGTTCCGCTGACTCTAAATTCACTTGTATACCCATCTAGTTCAAGGCTGTAATGTACTACTTTTAGTACTACTGATATAATTTGTGGATAACTCAAAACTTCAAATATTGCAGCCTATCATAAATGACATTTCACATATGAAAAGTGTAACTTATGAAAAGTAATCTTGAAATTTGATAATGACAAATTTTAATATATGTGTTAATGTTATAAAGTTCAGCCCCACATTCATATCACTTGGTTCCCGTACCGCTAGAGGGTATCGATACCGTTTGTTAGTAAACACTTCTTTGCAACGTCACTACTGTATAATCACTCAAGCCAGACAGGTCGCTGTCGACTACCTGTATGATCTTTACGGTCACTGACTGAAGATTCAAATAACACGATAAAATACAACAATTCTTTTTGACGATGGTATTGTAGATTACATTTCAAACAGATCACTTTTTTATTCTATACTTCTCAACCCGAGGAACAAGAAACAAGTTTATGGTTGGAGATGTGTGAAACTTCATTCAACAAACGACGAAAATAAAACTAAAATGAATTCATGAAATCGATTATCATTGAGATCTGTAAGCGATTCCAAACACTGTTCACCAAAACCACCCACGTCTACGTGTGAATAAGCAAGCGGTGTGTAGATCACCATAACGTGCTCTATTAGGAACCACTGCCCTATACAAATGAATATGAATGTTGGGCTTTTTGTTTGTTAGAAGAACAATGCTGACAAAAGCAACTAGGTTTCAATAGATCGAAAGGAGGATAGACATGTTTATGGGCATCCCAACACGACAGCCCACCAAGAACTTGAACAACAATCAATCAGATAAGACATGTTCAATGTTCCAATCGAATGAGGCTAGATGAGCCATCGCTTCATAAATCAGCCACAGAGCCATATCAAGTCGAGTAGGGCAGTAAAGTTGACCATATAATTTCGAGTAAATAATTTCAACAGTCTAACTACAAGAGCTTGAAAACTCTCAGGAGATAAAGTCCCAGTGTGTACTGCACAATAGTTTTCATTTTGCAAATGTTGAACGTTGAAGGAGAAAACAAGTAATGAAAAGTCATCGTTGAACTAGTTAACTGACAATGACGAAAAATTCTTATAACAAAAGCAGTAGAAGCTGTTAATATTTATTATTTTGAAGAGCAAGCACGTTTCCTAAAAGAAATCGGTTACACACAAGCCTAACCCTTGGTTAAATCGTGGACAATTACTGCTGAAAAGACAATATTTCAGTGCTCACCGAGTTCTTCTGCAGCTGCTCGCGGTCCGGCCAGATAAGCGACCAATAGGCGGTTGCGTCCAAAAGTATCATACCAGTCTGGAAAAGCTGTACTCACTTGATCCACAAACTGAACGAGTAAGTACACAGCAGAGAAAGCGGACAAATCGGTAATATTGTTGGACGAAGTCACACAAGCACGACAAGCTAAGCCTGTGAGAACCAAACGCAGCAAACCATCCATAATGGGAGCCAGGAATGCGATCAGTTGATATAACCGAGCATTATGAATACACTCCCCGAGTTGTCTAAATTTACAAAATCAGATAGAAGGGCAAAGTGAAAATATAGACTGTTCACACGGTACACTCAATCAAACGTCATTGTCCACAATCCAGCAATAAGAGTCTGGACATAATCCAGTCATAAAACCAGAGATGAGTATCGACGGAAAATTAACTGGAATTTTAGTAGAAGTAAAAACGGCAGCAGTTCATACACTTGCTCAGACCATCGCCAATGTGGTTTTTCCAGCCCGACCTCATCGATCGCTTAATTTCAATTATATTGCATAACCAATAAAACGAAATACGGACGAACAAATACATTTTGATTTAATCCTATATAATGTTAACTATCCTCAAGGCGTAACCATACCAGCTTGTAAACATCGGTCGGTCACTCAAGATATCTCGGATCACATCAGAAATTTGAGGTTAGTTTCTGTGTTGACAGAAGTAGAAAGGAGAAAGTGAAACGTCAATCTACTAAATACAATGTCGGGAAAGGAAATAATAAAACGATTAACAAGTTGAGTTAAAAGATGTTTTGTGATCAAAAGTCTTGAGCAGTTTTTGTTTATCGTGGACTATTGTTCGATGTCATTTTCGCACTCACAACAGTTCTACCTCTACCCCTCATAGTTCTTCGATGTAAGTATTCAGAAATGAACCTATCGAAGAATCCAGAACGTGCATTCTTAAGTGGTCTTTGAGACTCAATGACAGCCTTTATACAATCCATCCAGATGTCTACACTATGTTTCAACATCATCGAGCGGCAGAGTTTCACTAGCTCATCCTGGCGCGCACAGCAATTTTGAATCGGCATAACCCATAAAACAGGGTCGGCTGAGCAATGAAATAGTAGCATCGTTGCTCACCTGAAAAGTTACGACACACACAGTCTAATGAATCTGGGGTGACTGTTTTGTTATGCGGACTCTTGTGTTCACACTTACAGCAATACGAAATAACGTACTTGGAAAGCGTGTGAGTCACAGTCCCCACTGGTTTTTTGATAAGTTTATAAGTGAATGATAGTCGGAATACTTTGTATCCAATAGACGAACACTAAACAATTCGAATGTTAAAAACAGCAATTTAGTTGCCGACCTTGGCCATCCTAATAAGATGCCAGCAGGGGTGTAACATCCGGAGTATCTTGACAAACTGCCTTGGTATCTAGTCCTCTCATGACCTCTAGTACTCTCTTCAAAAAACGAATATGGTTGTAAGCTCACTTTGTTTCATACCTCCAGCTTAACTTCACGGTTCGTTTTATCCGCGGTCTAAATTCATAGTGAGACTTGAAACACTGAAATTACCTTTATTGTGAAGTTCCTATGTCCCCGTTATAGTTTTGCGGAGGTTTAACAGGGCGAGTGCCTGTTATATGCTGTGATATCACGTGGGAGCAATTTACTATCACAGTTTATCGGACGTGTGAGAAATTGACCCCAAAAGTCATATACACTGACAGTTTTGTGACCAATCAAAGGTTTTGTTTACATTCGTCGCCAGAATAGTTTATAAATCAATAGCTACTAACAGGCGGACTCTCGCGTTTTCATACGTCGCTTACATAACAATGAATCAAGTGCTCAGCACGTAGCTATTGCGAAACAGATTGACAACCTCCGTTAACGACTACCAACGGCACTACCGGAGAAGACAAGTGTTTCATCACTGGAGAGACTTCTACTTGATGGACATTTAAATTAAATGAATTCTAGTGAATATTCGCGGGACAGTAAACAAGACGAGTTTGGCTTTTCAGAAAACCCAGAATACGGAAGCCCTCATGACTACTAATGAGATAACAGCAAAACTGTTGTTAGTAAACTAAGAGATTGCAGGCATTAAAAAAAGTATACTGTTGAATAACATATCTACAAATTGCTACAAACGTTACACCAACAAAACACATTAAGGAGGAAATTTGCGTCGTTGTTTACAGATCATCCTGGATGGAAGGAAGAAGACAAACAGCAGACAACAACCAGCGTCACATAATCTAGCAGTTACTGACCTTCAACGACAGCACGATTGCACGCGAGCTGTGATTCTGTAGGGTTGGCTACCTTAAACAATGACCCACTTAACAATAGCTGGAACACAAGAACCCCCGTATGTCATAACAACAATGTAACCACTGTTTTATTTGGGCTCGAAACCAAATTAATAAAAGCAATATGAGGAAAAACACTATATCTTATGGGACGTCGTTCACCAAATTCACCGTCTTAAGAGATGTCAACAAACTGGTCAAGACTGATTTGGTTCTTCATGTTTGTCGACGAAAGGGACTTGAGTGAATGACGTGGATCAATAATTCTAGGTGCACAGATTCAGAAACAAAGTCTAGCATATCTTCTACAAACTCACAGTTGTAATGGGCCATTCACTGCAAGCATTTCTGATATATCTCAGTACTTGTTTGATAAGCATAAGTCCGGCTGGAAATCCGTTCATCTAGGCTCTTTGTTCGGATATAGAGCACATCATAGCTTGCCGGAATAGCGTGAGGTTTACTCACGAACAGGTTTATGTACATTCGCAATCTGAAGTTTGACAGACCAAACTATGGTGCTTTTTCCTTTCTTGGGTGTGACCAGAGCATGTTATATTCCCAAAACGTACATCGTAGCTGACAACTACTCTTCATAGGGAACACACTCAGACTGGTACCCTATCGTCCGCTGTCATCATTGCTATAGGTCGTAAGGTAACTGTGGTTTGAATGTGGCTGTGCTTGGCAATCATTCGCGTTATGTGTCGGAGCTCTCATCCGCTCAACTATAAGCCATATGAGCATCACTTGTGCGTTGAATGTTACCAAAGGAACGTACAATGCTGATTGGGTCCATTCTAAGTCTACGGTATGTCTTATATACAGTTAAGGAAAGTTCGTTCTTTATTCAATGAGAAAAATTAACGGGAAAGGACATTCCATATCTTGTAGAGATGCTCTTCGAGTGGATTGTTTCGTTTCAGGGATTCTTCTTTGAGGTATCACTGCACTGTACTGATTTTGTTTTAACAAACATATGAGCACGAATAAGAAGAATTCTTCGCAAATTTCAATTTGAATGTGCACATTTGGAAGACCAATGTTTTCCACATATTACTGGTCAGAAATATCTTTCGTTCGACTTAAGTCGAATTTCTTCAAAAAGACTCGAATAAGTTAGGGCTTTGGGGGTATCAGCTCTCATTTCACATACGTCTGTTTGATGGGATCGAAAGGATGATCAGATCGGCTGCATAGTGTTCGTCGTGACAACTATTCCAAAACATTTACATTGCAGAGATGATAATATTCACCGTGACTGTACGCAGCAATGGACTGCGTTCAGTCCACGTTTCCAGTTGTTCTGCTGAAGACATAGTTAAAGTGTTAACACCATTTTTGTTCACACTGATTTATCCGTTCATTCACATGAACTGAGTGAGATCTGATAGTCGAAAAGAGGATAGTCACGTGCGCAACTCTACAGATTCTCATGAAGGCAAACGTATAAGAAGGCGCATATAAAACTGTAAATTTTGTAGTAACATACTGTTTCTCATTTGTGCCTACAAAACTGCTTCTCACGCACTTTAGCACGTCGCACTCCAAAAGGAAGCACAGCCGGTTTATCGCAATCGGCTAGTTCATATAGGCCGGAGATGCAGTAGGATACTTATACGTATGCAAACAACATGAACATTTTAGAAATCAGAACAATACGTTCTGTGTTGCGAATGACAAACCAACTTACGTAATCGATTCGCGTACCATCAGAGACCTCAACGTATGCATAACTTTGTGCGGTCGACAAGAGGACAGGAGGAATTCGACGTTAACATCTTGAGGATAGACACTGGATACAATGATTGTACTCACACGGAATAGTTCGCGGGTTGGATCAACCCACTTGAAAGCGTCTACGTAAAACTGGAAATATAGACGAAATGCGCAATTACGGCTAGTGGACTCTTCGATTCCTTCTCAGGCATGTTGATCTATCCAAAAACGACTTTGAACGTTGAAAATACAGGCACACAAAAAAAACTTGTATTCTACAGTGTAGCCATTAATGTAGGTAAGCGAGCAGTTCGACCATCGTCGTAGTTCTGTCATACATGGCTACGGAGGCATTACTGGTCGAGGTTAAATGCTCCCTGAGCACGATCTTCGCAGATGGCTTATGCTTCGCAAACACACAAGTGAGACACCTATGTGATCGCTTGAAGTGTCTAATCTTTTTAACCGATACTACGGAGCATGTGAGCTGGCAGACACCATTAAACATTGAGCAGTTCCAGGTGGGAGGTCTTGATATATACATCCTGAATAGCTAGCAACCAAGAATGAATGAACCTTCCCATTGTATTGAGACACTACATTTTGCGGGTACGCAAATAATATCAACAACAAAAAACTGAAACACCCATCTGTCATTGAGGCTTTCAATTGCAACTAACTTATACCCTTTTTTGTTCGCATACTGAAAATCTGAAAGCTTAGTTCCTGGGAGTATTTCAGTCCTTGTGTACTCAAAGTTGGGATTATGATCAATTTACAATCAGTTAAGAAGGGGATGGTTAACAAAATTATTGCAACCTAACTCGAACCGATGTTCCATATTGAACTGCTTTGAGTTCGGTAAAGTTGCTGAAGGACACATCTATTTTTTCAGAACGTTTTTAACTTAATTGGACACCATCGTTTGTTTAGGATGTTGACATTTGTAGAGTTCCTCTATAAATAACCGTTTTTAAGCCACCAGCTAAAAGCGAAAGTATAATCAGTGCAGCCGTGATGAGAGCGAAAATCTGTCTACTGCTAGCGAAGATCTTGTTCTCGTCGCAAGATTAGTTTACGAACTACAATAGCAGTGTATTATTATCCATACCATGGAAGGTAATACAACGATAACAACTTTCTTCCGGAAACAGATCGCGAATGAATGTACTATAAGCAAAAATCTTGATATCCATAGCAAACACACACACTCACCTTGTCCGTCATCACGTTCAAATCAGGACGCAGCTTGGTCAAAGCCGGAGTGGGTTTGATAGTACTGACCAGTAAAGTGACATCTGAATTGCATAATGTACCCTCATGTAAGACTGGAAGCCACTAGCCAAGGGAACAATGAGAAACAAACGATGTATAGACAAATCACTGACTTCCTCCACACAAAAAGCGTTTAAGCTGGTGCGAGGCAACTAATCAGTGAACCGTATGACCAAAGAAAAATTCGTTGCAGACCTACGGGACCATTCAAGCTAAGTAAGCGTAAAAATTGGAATGTGACAGCAGCCTTGAGCGTATAAAAGTGTCATTAACCAATGTTAGACGAGAACCGAAAGCGTACGATCAATGCTCAGAAATCGTGTTAGTAAGTTTCAAATTACAATGCAACTGATCAGAAGATTCATTTATTGATAATCAATCATAAATCCGAGGCGCACTGCCGTTCAACGTTACTCATAATCCACTACGAATCTTGCATTTCGGTAATGATAGCTCAAAAAAACAATAGACCTAGAGCTCATCCTTGATACAGTTCACCAGTATTGAGTATCCCCGTTCGGACAGGATGTCAGACAGAGAAGTTTGTGCTTGGACAAGAAAAGTGGTGTCCAAAGTTCCCTTGGCTTTAAATTTGGACATCAGGAAGCTAGCACACCTGAATGCTTGTTTTCCATACTGGTCAGTGTGTAACATTTAAGTCAAAATTCTGAATCTGTGACCAAAAGTAAGTGATCAGATTTATTAGAAAGGCGACTATTCAATCCGTTTCTAATGCCGCACGAAACATCACTTCGCGTGAGTTCGCAGAGCATAGTAACTATATAGCTCGCATCATACACTACAAACAAAGAAAACAAAACCACGGAATTGAAGCCCACGGAATGCGTCTCATACTCTGAAAACCAACAGCACTTTCTGGACAAAACCCCTTGTTCACAACTTCCAGTTACATGTTTCCTATATATAAATTTCTATTCATAGGCTTATCTAACGTATTATCTAGGTTCCGTTGCTATGCAACAGCGTGGGCAACCACATGGCTGTACCGACAAGTGCCATGGTTTAATTCTTCCATATGTGATTTTTGGGGCGTCTGGAAGCAGTGCGAGCCTTAATCACAGCTCGCGATCCAGGGGCAAATCCGTTAGCGCATTGCTAACAAGGTATCAAGAATCTGAACAATCATCAAAAATATCCCCATTAGTGCACATTTTCGGCGTGGGCAAGTATTTCCAGCGGGAAAGGAGTGGGCGAGAGAACATGTCTGACTTCAGTTGATATCTAGTCAACATTTGGTTTCTACAGTCAGACAAATCGCTTGCTGCATCTCCTGACTGTGAACAAGTAGTGTGCTGCCACCAAGCACCGATAAACTTGAGGCATCTATGTCACTTTTATTTGCAGCGTCCAAAATGTAGCCTGAGTATCCGGTTACAGAACACGATCCAGTAAACAGGGACGGAATTAAACCCTCACTGATGTCCACTTAACCTCGTTAGCTAGGACACGTAAGTAGGGTGGCTGAGTTATTACGTTCGAACCATAAACAGAAAGAAGGTAAAAGAATGTACTGTGCGTTTTGCCGATGCGCAGTGTTGAGTACTTACTTGGTCAAGCCACAGCGAATTAAAGTGTTCTAAAGTCTGTAAGTCTTTTGGTTTCAACTAGTTGTGATGTAGAGATCTGAATGACCTCGTTTAAAACTGACAAACTGCTGTTCGATCAATCGGATCATCATGATAAACCTATTGTTATAACTCAAACACATTTGTCCGTATGTGTTACTTAACTTGTTCAACGTGTCATGTAAGCATTCAAGTAGATTACTTCGCAAACGTGTCATATCCGATATGTAACATGTCCCGACAACAAAGACCTTTTGTTCTACATCTAAAGGGCTAATGTGAAATATAAAACCGGCTATGTTTATTCGACACAGCGCCTGACATGGAACGCCCGAAATGGCCCAACTCTGTCACGAACGTTAGTGTCGATGCCAACGTCACCTTGTTCATTGTTTGACATAGCTCACGGCTCATCCAGCAAACGAATTACAAGTCAGAGGCTATTCTTACATCAATTCATCCTTCCGTCATCTATTCCCGCAAGTATTTTTATTGGTGTTATTCACCTTCTGGTCTCAATCTAACTTTTACGCTAATAACGGCTTAACTAACGAATTGAGTAAATGGCTCAGAAGCGAGTTTCAGAGTAGCTGTTAGATGGACAGCTTAAAGCATGTAAGCCGGAAGCCAAGATACCGAGCTCTCACCCACGTGTCTTTTGCGTTGTCCATAAATTACCGGAGATGTAGTCATGCACTTGCAGTGTGGACATCCGAAAGTTTACACACAGTGACAGGTCCACAGTCGTTAGGTCAGGCGTGCGATACACAAAAGCCGTACAGACTGAGATGAGATTATCTTGTGGCGTTGCAATTGCCGTTATCAACGGACTCACATCTAACTGTCGGTTATTGTGGGGTGGGGGGGTCAGACAGGTTAACTTTAGCCTATGTTTCCCCATCACCTCCAATCACTTAATAACCGATTCGTTCTGCTTTCAGATACTTTTTCCATTATGGCCATTTAAATTTCCATCTCGTCAGCTTAGTTGGTGTAATACATATGCATATATCCTATGGGTTCTTTTAGGCCTTCTCTAAAAGTTATACTTGTTTTATAACATACCCTATGTGAAACGCAACAGTAGTTACTTCTACATCTAAGTTCATTCCGAACCTCACACACAAGTTGTACTTTAAAGATACCTACTAACACACCCGAAGGTCCTGTTACTTCAGGTTTCTATCGGATACGGGGCGTTAGGGTGAAACTAAAAGTGTGGAATCACAAATCACTTGTGACGATGTATGTTTAAATATGTTTCTTTGATTGAACCACTGTGACAGCTCATTCTAGAAACGGGTAACAAATACCATGGTCAAGTTTAACAGTTAACATTACAGGACAAACTTTATATTGAAGAAACAGGTGAAATCTTGGCTTACCGAATAACCAATAACCATATCCAGAACAGCATTCGATTCAACTTTCTTATTCTGACAACTGACATGAAAGAAGGTGAACAGTATGTAGTAATTTGAATCCAATTGTTCCGGTAGTTGCACTTTGACTTCATCCCACCATTCGGGGTAGCTTAGAAAAAAATGTACAAAACACGGAGGCTAATCGCCATCAAGTACTAACCACGTTAAAGTCAAAGTGGGGGAAAATAGCATGTGCTCGAAAAGATAAATATTCAGTACAGACCAACAATTATGGCATAAAAAATGTTCACACGAATATTATGCGTTAGTCTAACAGAAAGCTTCATTGGCTAACTGTTTTAAAAATGAAAAATGGTCAACTAAAATGGAGCAAGATAAAGAATTACGGAACTGTTGCACGGCTGATTAATGGTTTTCATGAATTCAACGTCACATAAAATTCACTGCAGATTCTATAGACATTTCAGCTAATCCCCTTCGAAAAGAAGTATTATATTTGAGTGTTGCTCTCGTTAGAGCTCGTCAGTTGCGCATAACCCTGTCTCAGTCGAAATGCGAACTCCGACCACGTTTTGCCGAAGCAATCCTGTTGGCCGCTGGATCACTGGCCGTACATTAGGGTGACGGAATCATCGTATGCAAACGTTCAGTCACGATGCCTGAGAAAATTGCCCACTGTGGCTGATCGCCTCTACAGGATACACAGTAAGTGTCCTGCACCTCATTCCGAAAGGCGACGACTGGAAAGTGTGTTGGGATGCATAAATTGCATTCAGCTGTATGTTACGTTCCATCTGTATCAATAAAAATCCCTGACCATTTGTCAGTCACAGTTTTCTTAGTTTGCATGTTGACGAAGTAGTAATTAGCTGGGCTAACTAAAAGGAGAAAAAAGTGGGACCTTAAAGAAAGCAATAAGCAAGGTTGCAGTGAGCAATAATATCGGTGAGTAATGAAGCTATGTTTTCTGGATTTTTGCATGATAAGAAGAGCAGATGACAGCAGTACAAAGAAATGAACAGTACATTTGCTTTGAGACATAGGTACTAGCAAAGCAAAAGTTAAACCACAAACGATAGTTCACTGCATGAACTTTAAACGAATTTACCAATAACAATTCAACAGCCTGTATGGACTTACAATAAGGAGTTTTAATGAAGTGTGTTTACCTGATATGCTTCAACAAGAACGTAGTGCAAAACGGTTAAGCTTAGGTGTAAATCTAGCCAAAACAGAGAGAAGACATATATCGCGAGATGTTAGCATTTCGATTTACTCTCATCAGTCGCCAACGTAAAACTAGCAATTTTTATACAAACTGCGTATAACAACAACAACAACTGAACGAACCAACCACACAGTTTTGACCTTTCACGTTTTAATAGTTCAATCAATTCCACGGCAAGGAGATTCATTGCCGCAACGCCTTCTGCGCACACAAAACTGGTCGATGTTGTTTGATGAGTATTGCCTCGCTAATCGCTGACAGTTTCGGGTTTCGATTATGTAACAATATCTTGAACGATTTAACAGGGTCAACTAGGTGACCGGTTGCTAAAATGTGTTTGACAATCGATGAAGCTGGAACTCGAGGTTTTAAATTTTTCAAACGAAGACTCCCTGCATGCACTGCTCGCAGATTGAATAGGTGTAAACCATCAGGTGTAAATGTGTCGACTTTCGTTTCTCTCCAGCCATATCAAAAATGAAAACAAAACCCTCTACGTTCTACAACCAATTTGTTTACGTACTCATTTGTTAGCTCCTGTTGTGGATATTTCGGTCGTACTACAGGGCGTTTGTTTGATACAGCGCGTTTTTGACATTTTGAATGGTTCAAAAGTAGCAAGACTAAAACACTGCAATTCTATTGTTTTTCATCAGACCGACTATAAACATTCCGTTCGTAGAAAATATGACGCCTTTCATGTCGTCCACTGAATGCCCGAAAATCTACTAAAGGTACTGAAATTCTTAAGGTTGATGGTTACGAAGGACTTGAGTCTCCGATTGCACAACAATGACCTGTTTGATCAGAGGAAATATCTTGCAGACACATAACTTCCCTTGTCCCACAATCAATCGAACAAACAATTTGAAACAGTAACTGACCATCACGTGGTCGAGCTCGTCACATGAAATGGATAGATACGATTGTGAAATAAAATAACCCTCATATGTGACGGAGAGGCACTTGAAAACAGATTCACCTTTACCGGAAAGCAGGCCCCAATAAGCACATAACTTATGGGAATAGTGCTCTTTGACAATGGGAAATAAAGTGCATAATCGTCTAAAAATGGTAATGGGATATTACTGATGAGTAGTCGGGGATTTCAGTACTTTCAATCTAATGACATCGGAGATTTCGACCTGTCTCGGAAGTCTTAATCGCGGGGTTACCGATTGGAGGTAACAGGACAGTTATTGTGTCTCCTATCGAGATGATCGGGCAAACTGATCATTACTCACAAGCGAAAGTGGTTGAGCGTTCACATGTGATAATTCGGTCGTGCCTAAGGTGAGGTTAATGGTGCAATGGTCAACACGGTTGTCTCATAAAACCGTGACCGAAGTTCTGGCCCCAGCCGTAGCAAGGATTTGAACTATTCACGAGCTCTAACAAGGGCTAAATTCGAGTCTAGTGCTTCTTTTCGAAAGGGACCGATTGGGACGTTTATGGAAATGCGAAAGCTGTGATCAAATGTGGGTAATGAGATAATAAAAAAATCAGTCCGACTGGCACAACCCACAAAATCAAATGAAGCAGCAGCTGTAGCTAAGTTCCCTCAAAATGGCCGACGACCTGGAAAATTACTGATAACAGTCTCATTACTAGATTGTAAATAGGCTTGAGAGATGTGCAACAGAAAACCAAACAATCCGAAACGGACCTACCGATTGTGATAGAGAACTGTGGTGAAAGCCTCAGAAACGAAGCCAGTAGAATTGCTCTTCCCAAAGATGTTCTGTGAAAACCAAATACCAAGTTGGTAAGGTTTAGCTTGGTAGAAACCAAAGAAACTGACAAAAGTACATCGAAATTGGTAACTCTAAATAGACAAAGTTACTCTTTGATCTACTCTCTCTTTCCACTTCAACATTTATTAGGAGATATTTCTATTCAGGTAGTCAAAATTGTTATCAACATAAGGAACTAATGCGAAACAATGCTGTCATGTAGAAATTATTTCAGGTACCAAAGCCATTCAGTAATCACTCATCGTGATGAAAGTCTTGAAATAAAACACACAGGTGGCTGAAGTAAATGTTCATCCATCCCTTCGAGTATCATAAATTGAAACCAACAGAAACGAAAATATACCGATTTGTAAACGTGCTGCGAAAGTGTTAAAGTACCTGTAAGCAAAGTAAGAAGCTGATGACTTGGATTATGCAATTTCATACATATATGCTATGTTCACACTACAGAAACATTGATGAAACCAGCCAAAAGTGGTTTTCCGGTAATGAATAGTGTATCTTGTGGGGACAACCCGACCCACTCTACGATGGTACAAACTATAACAATCGAAAGCATACTTTATCATTCTGAAGAGGTTCATTACGACCGTCTATACAGCGTACCCCTCACGTTGATCAACATGTAGAAAACAACGCCCTTGAAAACCATTTGTTATAGGCATTGACAATTGAGGGTGGTTTCTTTGCGTAATACCACCGACAAATTAACAAGTTGATTCACAGGAACATCATCCTCTTTTTCACATGCACACTGATGAATCATTCAAACAACTGCAATTTGATGTCATAAAATATGCATTGCCACGAACTAAGTGAACTTCAGTAAACTGTATAAACTCCGTTCTTTTTCAAAGTGTTTATCAGCATCTGCCTTATAGGCGTTAAATCGATCTGCAACTTTTATCAATGTATAGCCCGCTGAGTTCCTTTTTACAACTCAAGAACTGCCGGTCTTTTTCGGTATCTCTCCATACAAACTCCGTTCCATGTATCAACCTTAGTAAGTTGTACACTTGCATCAGTCCAAAGATCACAACAGTGTATCAATGGGCAAGCGGTGAGTATAGCCCGAGTTCTGCACGGGTTATCTCACGTGAGCGTTTTGCTAAGGTTTTATGCATTTTGTCAAATAAGAGTTACAAACAACATTTGGCCCATCTAGAAAACCTAGCTCGAGAGACTATCTCTAAAACAGACTTATTTCTTCGATATGTCAGTTGTGACTGACAGTAAAGAACAGGCGGAAGAAGTTCTGACGGTATTTAACGGATTGCACACCAACATTACATTAAACTCTGGACACGAATGTAACTATTCCCTTCCATTCCTGGATGTCTGCCTTACTCGAAGGACTGAAGGATCAGTGCAACGCTTAGTTTATCGCAAATGCACTTGGAATGGCCAATACCTGCACTTTAACAGCTTCGTTCCTAGGCATTATAAAACAGGCCTTATCAAAACGTTGTTCAGTAGGGCCAGAAAGATTTGCACTCAGGACACACTCCTGAGTGAATTGCAACTAATTAATCAGGTTCTCTTGGACAACGGTTACCCCCAATCAATGATCACCAGATTTTCTAAAGAAAATCGGCACGAGCAAACGCTGATGGTGGCACCAAAGATGAAAGCGTTTCTACAACTGCCGTTCAAAGGGGATGATGTCAGCACGTCATTACAACGCCGATTGAAGGCCGCTGTATTACGAACGTATAATGCAGCAGAGCTTATGTTAACCTACGCCACAAAACGGATTCCTGTTCCTCCTCTAAAACCTCAGATACCTCCGTTCGCTAGATCTCATATCATTTACCGATTTTCATGTAGTTGCCAGGTCGACTACATTGGCATGATGGAACGGCAGCTGAAGTTTCAGATCTCGGAACACATCCCATCATGGGTGAGGAAACATGTGATGCAGCTGCAAACTGATACCCATGTGTGCAACCAGAAACCGCCACAAAAACCACCGGAATCAGCGATCGCTCGTCATCTACTGGAGAGCCATCACCAGGTGGACCCCATGCAGGCATTCTCGGTTGTTTACGCAACTGATAAGCCCCGGTTGTTACGATATGCTAAGGCAGTTGCTCTGAAACGTTGGTGTCCCCCTCTGTGGGTGCAGAAAGACTCCTTTGTTATTTTATCACTCCCATGGTAACAATGAAATTGTTTGATTGGCGAACAGATCCACCGTGTGTTTCCCTAATATGTCTAGTTTCACAATTGACCCCTGTTTTCCGCTTTATAATCTCCTGTTCTGTAGTACGCACTTGATAATATGCAGAGAAATTTGCCAGGCCATAAATCGTGCGCATTTGTGTTTTTGACTGCTCTACTAAAATAAAATACCGTCAAAGTACTGTGTACAGGTTACAGGCATTTTGACTAATGAAGTGAAAGATCAAACGGTATCTGAAATCTACCAATGAGCTATACTTGGACGTGTAACAGAATGACAGAAATGCTGCTCGCTCGTGTGAAACGAATGAGCTGTTGAAATCAACGACTTGAGACAGCCAGGCTGTCTGCAGATTTAGTAGGCCAACTGTTTCGCACATACTAGACTTCAGAGTTCCACAAATATACTGTGACAATGGACAAACAAACGATATCACAGTCGGAATTGTGGTCTGCCTAAGGTAGCCCTAGATACTTATAAAAATTCCACAAGACAGAACGAAAGTGAAATCACTGGGTAAGTGGCCTTCCATGAGGCACTCTATACTGGAGACGAAAATTTAATCAATGATCCCTCTAACAAGGATCGTTAACGATGAAACCACTATCAGCCAGGTATAGCAAAAGATACACGATGATGAAGGAAACAGCTAATGCCGAGAACTTATCGAACGTACCTATATGTCATCTATTGTATCGCTTCCTGTAGAGAAACGTCTCCTAGTTCTTAAATGATGCATGTGGTGTTTGGATGTAAACAGAACATGAGATACGGTTCAGAATGAGATATTTCCTGTTACACATGGGGGTCAAATAAGAGTGAGGAAAACAACGCACGCCAGCACAAAAACAAAAGTGATGGAATGGTTTTCCTCAATATGCGACTCAACAAATGGCGTTTTGAAGAAGGTGCGTTCAGATGACAACGGAAAACTATTGACAAAATAAAGTTTAATATGATCTTAGGACTCAATAAAACTTGAGAATCATCCTGGCTGAACCATATACATAAGGCTACTGGCTATTAGACTGCAGATGAATATCTATGCGGTTGACTGCAAATGAACCCCACACATAGTTAGAGAACCCTGCAGACTTACAGGTAGAACTTTGTGAACGGAATCTTCCTCATGGACAAGTTGGATACGCACAGCAATGTTGCGAGAAGCCTGTCGACTGGCCGGAAACACAACACTCCGTGGATAGATGTAAAGCAAGTTCCTACGATAAACGCAATAGTGTGTAAACTTTGAACTGCTAAACAAAATGGAAATAAATGCGGGAGAACGTAACATATTTCAGAAACGTTACGGCAACATATATACACCAGTTGCCAAATTAATACTCCTCGCTAGGACTTGATTCGTCATCATCAATAGCGCTATTTCATTCTTCGCTCCCATTTAAATCGCAACGTTTTGTTCGTAAAAATGTACTATTTAGTACGCGTGCTTCGACGTCGAGAAAACTCACTTTGAGCAACAGTTTCTCACTGGAACGGTAGTTTTGCGGAGCGCGTCCAGTTTTCAAGGTCAATCACACGTAGTCCCGACTAAGATGAATGAACGGAATCATCGTCGTGGTAGTAAGCTTCGAGCAAACGTTACGGTACGTGGAAAAATGATGCGTTAAGTCATCGTAACGAGCCCTGCAGCTTAACACGACGCATTGTAGAAGTGTTGAAACACTGTAGATTCCAATTAAAAGAACGGTTGTCGTCTTGTTGAAGTCAACTATTTATAAATTGCAAATGATTCAAAGAATGAACGTTTAATATTGGATTTCACACGGAATTAGTCGCCGTCAGTGCCAGTATTTACCTCAAATGATAACCTTTCGTTATCCGCCTTCACTTTTATGTTTTATATAGAACTTATCAGGTTTGTGTAAGATCAAACGTCATACTGTCGATCACGAATGTTGTAGCACGTCCGCAACTAGAAGCCCTGAAGCATCTGTTCAAGACGCCCATAGCTTGCCATTTTAGGTTACTACATTACGTGATGCGTGCCGATGGCCGGCCACTAAGATTGTGACTCATTTTGTTAAAGGTATTCATAACTGTACTTGAGTGACCATGAGCACCAGAAGTATCTAACATGAGAGGTTGCGACTGAAACCCATGTCACACTATCGAGCTGTGATAGCAGGAGATTTAACCCAACGTTGAACGATACACTAATGGGCATAAAGTATCGTGACCAAGCTGACTGCGTGCAACGGAATGGGTGAATCATGTCGGCAACGACTGTTAGCCAAGTAACAATTCGATGGAAAAGGTGCTGATTAGTTACTGGGAACGCACGTTTAGAAATACATGTCTATGACCACAAATCATATTCAACCACTAACCACATCAAATTAACACAACGTACCTCGCAACTGTGGTCAACTAATGGTAAAAAGGCACAAACATCTCCAATTAAACCACCATTAAGGTGCTCGTTCAAGCAGCAAATATGAGGACAGAGAATATATTTGTTCGAAGGAATATCTACAACTATACTGACTTCTTCGTAACACTTTTAACGGATTCGTTGAGTGAGCCAACAGTTATAGTTTGATGCGGTTTATCAAGCAGATTTACTGGTTTATCGTTTCAACTGGTTTGATATTGTCCGGTAGTACCGTCGTTGATTACCGATCGGACACACACCGCACCTGTGTACAGTTGGATAGTCAGACAGGAATTTGGTCGAAGTATTAAAGCATACGTGCTAAAAATGCCCGCAGTTTCACGTAATTCAACCGCAACTAACCGACAACCAGAATAAACATTACAAACGCACCGAATCATAGGTGGCCTAAAGGACTTATACAGGAAGCAAAATATTCAAGAACTAGATTGACAGGCATCAAAACTTACGTCCGAAGCAACCACCGAATGACCGCAATACAAAAGTCAACATTCGTTAACGTAACCAAATTTTAAAAGATTGTAACCATCCACCAATTATGCCATACAGATAATCTGTCTTGGTAAGAGATAACCTCCAGCTGATATCAAACCAGGTATACTCGTTCATGAACACAAGCACATGCGTTTACAGTGAAATCATGAGAGAAGAATGTAGCAAGAAAGCGCTAGGATCCAACTGACTAGAGATTTGTACGCCTGAGTAAAACAGACATCAAATGGAGACAGGCTAATGAGCAAGCAATGAAGCTTTACTCACTCTTTGTTCTCTTACAAGATATTGTCCAAACAGTGGTAAACCCTTCTGAAGTTGCCTGAGAAAAAGTCAAGAGTTTCAATACATTCCAGGCAAGCAGCGGAGTGGAAAACAAGAAAGAAAAGGGAAAACAAACAGACCTGATATTGGTAAAAGGCACTATTCGGTTTCTAGATGGTAACTCTAGGACGTCCCGAATAGGTCGACTAACGACGGCCGACTTCGATGTATCAACCATGGTCAACGAATTCGGTTTGGAGACACATATTCCAATATCTGCGGTGAAACTGGCTGACTCTGGTTGTTCATGGAAGAATGATCCCAAGTAGGGCATGCTCTCAGGACTGAGAAGAGGTCTAGAGAGGGTGGTCATCGAGTGAGTGGTTTGCGGAAGCCCCTTGGAACCGCTAACCGCTGGTGCACTGGATTTAAGCAATGACATCACGGACAGTGGATCTGCACTCGATAAACGCACGGTAAGCTCCAGGTTGGGAAACAGTTTGAGACGCTTTATAATAGAATTGTTTGGGTCGAGCAGTGTGGGAAGTATTGAGGACGAACCATCTGCAGGAGATTCTTGAGCATCGGCTTCTTGGTCTGTAGACCCGGGACTCTGGGTGACGGAGCAGGAACTGAATCTCGTCACCACCAGATTGGCCGTGGTCTGACGATGGATTTCGGCTAAATAACGTCCCAGTTCCTCGTCGGTCAGCTTTTCCGATTCCTAAATTATCAAAAAAACAACCATTAAAAAGTGAAACGCCCAGTTTTCTGAATAGATGACGTCAAATCCGATGAGGTATACAACACCTTGGTCGAAAGAAATACTGATGACTTCCACTATGATGTTTAAACAACTTTCAATTAGGATGAGCAACCTGTTGTCCACAGAAGGTTTGAACAGACAATGCCCGATTTTCTCAGGTCTATATGACTGATAGGTAATTAACGACTTGGACTATTGTGAATTCAGCATCATTTTATTTCACGTTTAAATAAACCTTTCAGCTAGCCTGATTAGAATTCCCCAAGGAAACTGAAAAACTCGAACCTTTTCCAACAATTTAAACCACTATTGGCAAGTTCAACTTATCACATTTCTCGCACGTAGGCCATTGTGACTGGAGAGTTGAATATGACAAATCGGCCAAGCACAATATGAGGTTAGTTTCCTCATCAAAACGTGAACTGCAGTTGAAACATGCAATACCGAGGTGGTTGAACATCAACAGTACTCGACTCCGGTGATCGTTTTCGAAAGGTCTACATAATTGTGAAGGTTGCAACCAAATGTGACTGCTGTTCAAAATATGTCAGCCAAAATCAACAATCATTCCTATTTTGATTGAAACTGAGTTCAATACCGCGAATTTAACACGAGAGAATAGATGAAAAATTCTTATGATGAGCAGTATTCCGAACTTACGGTTCACATATGGTCCCGTTGGCTGAATATATTTGCGTTGGTAACAAAAATCATCCAGTAGAGCAATATTGAAGATGGCCCTAGTTTGGCGTACACTTCTGACTTTTTTCAAAAGCCTGGAGCAGAAGTTTACCTGATAAACCAAGTTTAACTTAGAATGTCTATTTCTTAGAGAAGGTCATTCGCAACCCTTCTTATTGGAGATAACCAATTACAGAAGTAGATGCGTTATTGCCTATTCGTCATACACGGATTACCATCAAAACTGACGGATCAAACAAGCAGTAAAGCGCACATGGACCTACTGTTTGTTGGATCGAAAGATGTCATGCGGTCTGCAAATTAGGAATATTTGATAGGCTTTCGGTGTATGCGCAGAAATCACAAAGCTGAATTTCCGATAAGTAACTGTACAAACGTGCAAAAAGAAATGTAGCTGTTTCCTTAAGTCTTCGACTTATGCACATCATTTTTGAATGATGCTTTCACTTGAAGCAATGAAAGCATGATTCTTAAAATTAACCAGTTAACCAATGAAATAGCAGGTATTCATACTGACTGAAGTGCCTATTCCAATAAAAAGAGAATAATGGAACAGATACAGATACTTGGTTCACTGTCCACTCATTTGAATAAACTGGTTGAGGTGCATTTGGATATTATTGTACCTTGCTCTGGGTCGCGACTAATTTGGATTCATACACTGTTGAGCCAAGTGTAGTACAAATATATGTCAGAATGTATGCGCGATTACATAAGTACACGGCTTGAAAGACGCAGTGACAATAGGCGAAAAACGAGCGGTAACAACAAAATGTGATGACATTAACAGCACTTATCTCACACTACCTTTATTCACGTTGTACACGTGTAGTACACATACATATAATACCTACTAACGCCCCATGTTTACCATTTTAGTTTGAAAAATAAATTGCCAGTTGATACTGAATGACGCCTGGCATACTAATTGAATTGATTAATACATAGGTCGTGCTACACATAGATCAGTGGAATGCATTCGAAAGCATCATTCAGTGTGACCCGGTAGAGGCTTGATCAAAGTGTCTAGATGAGCTCACGTCTTACAATAGATCAAAACTGGGCAACATCCATCCGAATTTACGGGGTTTGTTTAAGGTAGGTCGGCAGTCAAATTTTACCAGTAGCAGAGGCGACAGCATTCCGTACGTACTTTACTGTTCTGTTTCTGCAAATTAATATATGAAATGATTAAACTTGTCCGGGCTGTCCGCTAGAAACCAAGATTGATGAGGTCGAACACATTAATTAAAATATTTCTACTATACAATATGGTGACCAGTCCATTATGCGTCCATCTTACATAACTGGCGCCTTAAATTCAATAGTCACGTTATAAGCAATTCTGTCGATCCTTTGAAAATGCCAATCGATCAAACACTCAAACACTCAATTCATATATCGTTGTGGTAGCGACTGATGACAAAATACCAAAAGCAAACGTGTTCTCCAGTTACGTTTATTCTGACTCAATCAGAAACTTTACTGCAAACAGATCGCCGGTTAACCGCTATGTAACCTTGAAATTAGAATGCGATTTTCCTCAAGGAAGCTGACATGTATCATTATTCTGTATAAAGTTCTTAACACCGCTTGCAAAATAGCTCGAGGGGCTGAGATGTCAAGACAATCGAATCCATAAGATGAATCGGTCATAGGATCCAGAGTTCGATGGACAACTACGTTATTATAAATAGGGAGGACAGAAAGGTGAACACACCTGAAACGAATATCAAACATTGTTAGTGGGGATTATTGTGATGATGCTCCAAACACGCGTGTCTAAACACAAATGCGTGAAGGTCACAAAAAGAAGGTCAACTCACATGTTTGTAAAAGGTTGTCACGTGTAAAGTAACGCCCTCGAGCGATGACATATTTGGATCCGAAGTATTGCGGTCAGAAATATCGGATTTTTCTATTCTGGTCCCGAAAGAATAGCCTGTATGACTCACAAAGGATGATGTGTTACCAGCGTAAACCGTGTTATTTTGCAGGGTTGGCTTGACGTTCCCTGATGAACTGACTTTTTTACACTGGGATGGAATGTCGGATGCAGAAGCATATGGACTACGTTCAGTTCCTAAATGTGGATTAACAATGAAGGCGGTTAACAAACGATATAACTAGAAGTTGGAAAGAAATTTTGCAGATTGCATACTTTATTGTAGCTGAACAAGAATACTGTAGCCGAACTTACACAATAGACGATACACTATACCTTTTCCCATACTGGTTTCTATTTTAGGCATAAGAATTTATCTTTCGTGCAAAAGCCTTTCGTTTTAGTGCAGTAGAATTTCTCCATTGTATTTTCAGGCTGTGGAAGTGGCTTATGATTGGTCTAATAGACTCATAGTTTGCGGCCTTTCTGATTGCGACTGCACGCATTGGCTGCTGCACTGGGACAATGTCCGAGGGAGCAATTGAGTTGTGAAGGCCGTTATGTGGTCCAATCGGGGTATAGAGTCCAGCCCAGATGGGGCAAAGAGCACAAGCCAATGATTGGACCCATGACGGCCTTCACAACTCAATTGCTCCCTCGGACATTGTCCCAGTGCAGCAGCCAATGCGTGCAGTCGCAATCAGAAAGGCCGCAAACTATGAGTCTATTAGACCAATCATAAGCCACTTTCACAGCCTGAAAATACAATGGAGAAATTCTACTGCACTAAAACGAAAGGCTTTTGCACGAAAGATAAATTCTTATGCCTAAAATAGAAACCAGTATGGAAAAGGTATAGTAACAAGAGACGGCATCGGAACACGTTTGAAGAGGCTGGTACACATTGATTGAAGCTTATCTCACATGTGATTACAACCAGAGATAAATGAAGTATAAATGAACTACAGAATGGCATCTGATGACCAGTTTTACTTTGAGAACTCCTAGTATCCATTGTTGTGTTAGTTTGCCACGTAACTCCTTTCTCTATAACTTACTAGTGTAAGTGGGCACTATCAGCTGAAGCAAGAGTAACATTTGCCATGCCGACTTACATGGTTAGTTACATTTTGTAACCCAGGAAACCTCAAGTATACGTAAACATGTGGAAAAAAATTGTAATGACACCGTATGATCCATCTTTACCTAGGAGTGCAAAACTTGTCTCATTCAGAACCTAAAGGTAAACTGACTTTCTGTACTCAACCAACACTGGGCTTACCAACCTGCCTATCTCAAAGTAAACTGGAAGCTTACTTCTGTCTTCAAGGCTATGTGGCAGTTAATCATCAGCAAAAATCACATATTTTTCTGCTTTCGATGACGATGATGGAGATGAAGAAACCCCTGAATGTGCCAGTATTTAGTGAAACGATAGAAATGCACGGTATCAAAAGATATGACCCTGTACACATTATATCAACAGATAGTTTACCACCCAGAACGTTATTGGGTGGTGTCTCAAAGTGGATTTGTGACGGCGTGGCTATGGGATACGGTCATTCTAAATGGTTCAGTAACTAACTACGGTAGGCAACACAACGTTGTGTTAACTAATTCGCGGAAATTCACGCTACCAGTAAGACGGACGGGTATGGTAACATCTGTGTCGGGACTGGCACGAGCACTAGTTGCCCATTTGCTTGACTTCAGTTAACTCACGTGACTACCACAGAATGTGGTTACTATGCGGGGATTCTGTATTTTAGTTTTGACCACGAAACGCTAATACTGAGTCATACATCCAGAGCATCCTAAAGTTACCAGGACAGCGTGATAGGTCTGTCCAAAGTAGGTCAATCAGTTCGGCGTTCCGTTCCCTATTGAAAGCTATTCATTTTTCCTGTGGAATTTGGTCGTTTTAAAGCCAAGTTGATGCCGAACGATCCGAAGCCATTTGGCCATGCCGACAGTCTGAAGTGTGAAACAAAAATTGTACTTGAGCATTTAGCAAGCTAAAGAAGAAACTGAACAAGTCATTAAAACACGCGTCGTTAACTTTATGCGTTTCGTTGAAACACTAGCTTAGCTGTTGCAGAAATGGTATATGTGCAAAGAACCAGAGGTAACGAAAAAACGGTTGCTCCCTGAAGGAAACAGCTTTCGGAAAATGAGATAAAATGGGCAAACTTTCCTACAACAGCAAATAAACCAAACTACACATTGAAATAATGAACCGGTGGATGCCAGGCAAAGTTCGCTCTGTGTAAAATTCGTCAAGGGATAAATCTCAAACCGTCACAAGTTAAATATATGGATATTATTAAGTGCGTGACTCACTTTCAGAGTATGCTGGAGACTGTTGTGAACCTGACCGACCGATCAATAGTGGTGTCAGATCAACAGCCGTCCACGCGAGAGGCATGCGATAACGACCTAAACGTTGACAGCACCAGGATACCGTAGTACGAATCTTTTCTCTGCCCTAAAACCACGAGGCAGATAGGAAGTGATGAATGTACATGTGAAGGATTTGAATGAAACCAACTGAATAAAAGGAGTGAAAGGTATAGAAGATGTTAGTGTTGATAATCAAACTAGTTTTGCTTACTCCACGTAAGAGCGTGTGAAACCGAAAAATAACTGTTTGAAAATAAGAAAAATATCACCCACCTTATCATCTTTACCATATAATTCTGATATATCATTCGCATCTCCTTGCTGTAAAACTTTCTCAACCTGTAATTGAACCACAAATTGAACAGAAAAACAATTAAGGCATCAGCGGAACAAATGGTGGATGAGTCATTGAAAGTCAGAAGAGAAAAGCACTGTGGTTAATCTTGAATCACTTTAGAGGTATTGTACCAGCTGAAAGAAAATAAGTGTATATGTAAGGTCAAATGCAGGGACTGTACGCAGGTTTATATCGGAGGGAACAAAAGAGAAACACAAACCAAAGTAAAATAGAATTAGAAGTAAATCAAGACATCGCTTTAAAACTGGATTGAACGTCGGATTAAAATAAAAGATTCGCTAAATCGCTGACCACATGTTAATATAGTTCATGTACCTGATCCGTAAAATGTGGAGGGAATAAAACGCGAACTGATTACCGTACAAAAATGCCCAGTTACAAAATTCACTGAAGCTAACGTGTGATGTTTATAGAATTGGTAGTTCCGACCTCCCCGACACACGGTGGACAGTTTCTGAATGATCACTTCCGTTTGCATTAAGACTTGGATGGAACAGCCGTTTCACTAGACCAAACAGATCCAACCAACAATTATGAATTCTCCTTTCCTCGGTCTTGAAATCCACTATTTTTTTCAAAAAAACCATCTGACTGACTGAGGTGATTTTGATCGTCATTTCCTATACGTACTTTGCCTGTGCCACAACCAATACTGTATTGATTTTTATTGTTACGCATGATCAATGACTCGCTGCCATCAGAATGGTAAACCCATTTGCCTCTTGCCTTTGTTTACCTATCTCAAATCTATAATCGGTTCATCCAGACTAAAGAAGTTTCTGATTATTGAGGACTGTATAGGTGCATATCCACATAAAAACGGCAATCAAAATCCCTATATAATTGATCACGTCGTAGGTTTATCGAATGGAACAGATATGACAACATACGCTCCTAGAAAGCCGGTAGTGACTTAATATTCAGAGGATACTGAACGTTGTGTGAACTGATCAGTAAACGTTTGATCTAAAGACAAATTTTTAACTTTTGGTGCGCTTCAGTTTTAGCGGCATTATTTGCATCACATTCCTCAGGGAGTTCTTCAACGGACAACTGGCTAATGAATGACAGAATGTACGTATCCCAACTACATCATACAGCTGATTACAATGCACACTTTTAATTGTTGAAATAGGATAAAAAGTATTTTTGTTGCAATACTCTTAGTTCAAATGTTTTTATGTACATCGGCATTTATTACGTCTTTTTCTGTTGATACCAGAAATGTTAGTGTTCAAACGTTCCACCTCGACTGTGATAGTACGACCAGCGAGTTGAATAGAATTTACATGTTGCAGCATTCTGGATCATACGGTGTGACTTTTATGTCTTTATGGTTGCTTTAGGAATAACCCGTCAAGTTTGCCTCCAAAAGGTCAAACAGAAAGGACGATGCCGAACGAGGTTGACGCTTGTCATGGTATCATCCTCTCCCTACTTCGTTTTGCGCTCACGATTTTTTACTTCAGACGCACCTTTCATGAAATATGCATCCTAAATTGCCTTAGGAGGCAAGTCAACTCACGTACTTTTAGACTTTGAGCTACACTCTGTTTTATCCAATAACACGTGATGGTTATGATCTCCACTCTTACTAATTGCTCATAAAAGAATGCCTGCATATATCATTTTTACTACTCCGGGGCAGGGAACTTGCTGGTTTTATCGCCACCTCTTCAACCCTTCGAGTAAACGAAGTCTAATTACTCCACTGCGATCTTGTGAAGTGGATAGATTTCCTTCTTGTGTAAGAAATAAGATGATCTAAATATGTTTTCCACTTTTATGAAGGTTAAATGTCTCACATTTACTGTGAGGCTACTGAAACCACTGGTAGCTCATCATGACTGAAGTTTAAAGTTTCAGTACGCTCACGTTGTGTTGCCCGTCACCTCTGAAGGCTTCCTAGTAAACACCACGGGAATCACAACAACATATTTGGCCATCCACTCTGAAGTTAATGTTATTCAAGGCTAAACGTTGTAAGCATATTGCATCGAAATATCCGGTTGCTTCCGACAAACATGTAAATTAGGGCTCCTCAGCCCGTGCAGTCAAACCTATCATACTGTGTTAACTTCACATAAAATTGTTTGTTTCATCGAAGGTACTGTCATTCGTCCACGAGCAAAACATCAACTATTCTGTAAGTTGGTTTTACATGGCAAAACTAAAATCTCTCTTGAAATATTTCCTCGTCTAAGTAATCAGTTATTTATTTTTGACAAACCTTAGGTAAGGAGATGCTAAGTTTTGCAATTCTTCATATCACGGTGACTATCTTCAATAATTTGGGTGAACAAAAGCCCGACTAGTTTTCACTTAGCTTGACTTGTGTTTCGGTGAAGAAGTTGGTTTATTTTGTGTATAAACCGAGTAACTACCTAAATAAAAACACTTAGCAGCGTTCCTGTTAGGTACATGGTTTGTAATTTTCAACGTAATTAAAAAATATAAGCAAAAACACTTACACGTATAACGAGGAAGACGCCAGATGCGCAACATGCTTCTTTAGCACAAGAGGTAACGGGTCGGTCACCAGTGAATTTCAATTCCTGCAGTAACCGCTCAGAAGATTTCCCGGCATCCTCATCAATTTCTGAACCAGCCTTACTGTGTTTTTCTTCATTTGCGTTATCCTTTGCGCGATCCATTAAGCTGAAGTTGGTACTGGACACAGTGGTTGTCAGAAAATTCCCGAGAGTACTGGACAACGTAGAATTAACAGTACGCTTGCGTGTGATTCGAAACAAAAAATTCCGTGCAGTTGATATCCACTCACGGTGTTGCTGTTGTTGGGCACCACCACTACCGTTTAGTAGGCTAAGCAAGGCGTCGGGATTGGTATCAAAGTGAAAGGTTTCGGAAATTCGTCGCTGACCGTGCACATCATATAAAAATCCTACGCCAAATATTGGATCTAGACCACCACCGCCTAGCTGAAAGTCGGTGAACTCCACTGAAATAAACGACAAAGTTCTTTGTAATGATGGAAAATCAGAATAGCTGCTTGGTTGCGGACATCCTGGAGCCAGGTGACGCGAACGGAGTGCATTATTCTGTTTCAGAGGAAAATTAAACAGTTTATCATTACAACACAGTTAGTTGTCAATTATTAGATGTTACCTTAATAATTTTCCTACAAAAACCTCGTAAAAGCAAGCAAGCAGCATATCAAACAGCAAAACATAATGCGAGAAAAAATGAAACCTCTTGCAGTATTCTGCTGAAAGTATCCCAATCCTACAAACAAACTATGGGTTGTCATATTTTGAGCACATCTAAGAAGTTAAAATATCGAACATCTCTGGTTTATTTTCGCAAGGAATCCAAATACTGTATCGCCAGCAAGTAACGAGACTATTTTATGCTAAACAACGTAAAGTTTGAGGTTGGTAGCGAGACAGTAGATAAAGTTAGGCAGATGTTTAATGACGAAATAAATGTACGTTTGTGTTTGAACAACTCAGCACTGATCAAGCGTATAGGGAATAATATTAGGGGACAGAGCATTTACTGCTATCCTGCGACACCAAACATGTCTCATGAAATATAAAATAACCTCATATACTCATAGATACACATATCTCATAAGACCTGGACCTGCTTAACCAAAAGTAACTTGATACACATATCAACCTGACAGGCCGGTTTGCTCATGAATTTGTTTGTCCTCTAGATAAATCAAATCACCCAACTGCCAAGGTTAATTTGTATTCAACCGATCTAGGAGATAAACAAATTCATGAGAAAACCGGCTTAACAAGTTATATTCATTTTGACTATCGCCTTGTAATTGGTGTTCTAGTTCAGAAACACTGTGTATGTACTTGCAGGTATAAAGCTTTATACAGCAAGCTGCCAGACCGAACAGCAGCAACCCCAATCGCAAAACGGGAATTGGCAGGTGAATATTAAATAAAAATAACATAAACCTCAGTTATTCACCGTGAAGAATCAATGCGAACATTGCATATCAGCAATGTGTAATAACTAAGATTCAGCAACAGCACTACCTACATATTCAAATCTTTGGTCTATAAATTGTGCCGCTGAACTGTCGCACATTTAGCACTTGTGCATCTGCCTATAAACAGCATAAGTTGAGAGTTGTGATGTGCTCAAAATCCCTGCGTACGGGCCAGACTGCGTTGATTCATTCACAAACAAAAACAGTCAACTGCTTTTCTTTACTAACACTTCCGAATCAAAAACACAACGAATGTGGAAGAAGTAATTGTGCGTTGGATTGATCAACACGTAGTTGTGAACCGAACATGAGAACGTACGTAAAGAATATTCATTCGAGTAACTGCTTTTCTTCTAACTGGAAACACTCGTTATGCACTAAGGGAACCGTTTTCTCGCACCAATCTCACAGGGCCATGATACTAAGTGGCTGTATGGGCGAACTATCGGAAAAGTATAAAATCGTCCAGTCAACACTGAAAGCCAACGTTTGCCGTGATAATATATTGCGTCCGACTCAAGAAACAACCTGCACCAAAATCAACGAGCCCAGGAATTTACTGTTTACTGCTGTGAGTTCGCACAAAAGGAATACATTGGGAGATTTTAGACTAGTACAACAGCGATGGTTTTCGAGGTCAACAATACGGCGCAAAACAGGTTGATCTGAATGAAATCGCTTGATGAATGCTCTAACAGAGGATCAAAACTTTACCAAACCGGCGATTCTTCTGGCCCTATATTGTTGTGCATCAATACAAACTTACCGGATGTTCTATGAAGTAATCGTCCTGCACTTATTAATTATAAATCAAACTTCCAAATTGTTACACTTTTTTAAGCAGATTACAGCATGCGCAGTTAGTATTGCTATTATGACATGATATATAATAGCATATGTGTGATATATGTGATATGATATATCACAGTAAACGGGTAAGTCGCGATGGACAGAAGCCTGGTCGCGATTACTTTCTATGAAGTCCACCGATATAATTTTCTTAGGAATATCACCGAATACTTTATAAATGAACGTCCACATCCGACACCAGATTATGCGAAACCTGAAATCGATCTCAAGTTTCCAGGCTTCCAAACGTTTTCGACTTCTAACATAATTACGTGAATTTGGAAAGCAGTTCACACAATTGAGGTTAGTTATATGTTAAAAATGTCAACGTAAGCCAAAGTGGTTTTGTCAGCTCGATTTACACACCTTTTCTGCAAACCACTTCAAGTCATTACCATGTAGATTGATGCAACACAACAATCCCGATTTACTGTGTGATTCCAGTTTGTTCAACGGCCACAGAGATCATACATAAACACATTATCAAACAGTGGGTACATAGCCAATTCATGTAGAACTAGTATGTATTCAGAACTACTTTAAATGTGCTGATAAACATGTATGACATTAACATAAATTTCGAAGCAGATTGCAAGATAATGTGTACAGTTCAACATAGGCCTTTTTCGACCGACATGTTATTCATTACTACAATTAAAATTAAACATCTGGTGATCCGGCCGTCAGAACAATTGGAAAGTCTGGCGGCTTGACACACTTCACAATAAGTACAGTCACAATTTTTCCAAGCCATATGTGGGAAATTCACGGTAGCTTGTTATCAACGGAAGCGACAACAAATTACAAAGATTACAGTCTCTTTTGTGATAACCACAACAGATGTCGTTTAGAACTGAGTAGCTTCAAAGTAACCAGACTGATTGTGGTTCAGCATGTCACACGATGAAAGAAACTTTTTTTGGTAAAAGAATTTGAATATGCATGAACACCATTGCCCCAGTTTCTGCAAAAGAACATACAAAAATATGCTTCTAATACGTTCGCTTATTCAAAATAAGAGGATGTAAGTGTGTGCTGAACATTTTCGTTCACCCAATACCAACACGGAATAGAGAATACATTAAGTTGGCAACCTTAAGTAGCCTAGATATAAATGGAGTCCATTTATTTGTCTCAATCGAAGCAAAACAATCTACGCTAGCAGTACCGGCCTTAATACTTTAAAAAGTTTGATTAACAAGTTTGAATAGATGTTTACGTTTGTTTATTTTTGCACACATGGAAAACTCTACAGCGTAGAAGACGCCAATTTCTGCCAGTCACGTCTAAGTGATCCGTTCAAGATCCGATCCATCCAACAGCTTCGGTAGCAACATCTAATTCATACCCTTCCAAATTAACACTCACAATCTGTAGTCTGAAGAACAGATCTTATGTTCACACTCAAGACATATGTGACCTTGGTAACCCGCATTTTTGCGTTATGATACAACGACGATTCGACAAAGCGATCGTGCGGACAGATGAGGGCGCATCACCCAAATTACTATAAACTGGAGTAAAAATGAGTGTTTGACAGCCTAGACTGTCTTCAACTCAGAGGACACAAGCCACACCGGTAATCACCGTAAGATATTCAATGTTATCCCATGTACTGCATGGTTACTATCGACGGAACGTTTGTGAACAATGATGCAGTGTCAAACGTGCGTGACTTTTTTATCAACATTTAGATCTTTTGTTGGTTTTTGACGTTGCATATGCCATGGAGACAGTATTAGAAAAGTGGTTGAAAGAATGAAACCAAATCCCCGAAATGTCATTTTGGGACGTCACGACAAGACAAAGCTTACACGCTCAGTATCCATCTCGAAGGTTAATTTGGCCCGTGCAATGAGGGTTTCATACGGACAAAAAGTAACAGGATGTACATAATGAATTTAAATATAGGAACAGATGGGTTGTGGTGGACTATTTAGCTGGATGGCTTAACAGGCTAAACTGGGCTGTGTGAGAACCACAACCATAGGTTAACTTGTGATAAACAAACCAACAAGCTAAGCCCGTTGAACAAATTCTCTTACTCCATCAGATGAGCGCTGTAGATATTAATCATGTTAGTAAGAACACTGTTTTAGTTCTAGATCGCTGACGTCTATCTATTTTTAGGCGAAATAAAATTTTGTGGCAAATAACCCGGTCGTAACAGGTTACCTGTTACTGTGTTAACACAGTAAACCATGCAGATAAGTTTTAAATAGGCACTAGTAGATGCCCGCGCACAAGAAAAGAGGATGAGAATATCTGTCAACAATAAGAAAACACCGAGAAGTTGATCGGTGTTTCCACCTTGAAAGCACGTAAATATAATTTTGAAAAGTTATCCAGCAAACTTACGAAAATACAAAGACAGTAAAAAAATCGAACAACACTTACCAAGCTAACAGCAGGCATAAACGATCTGGAAGACTGCTCGTTTTCCAATGACCCAAATATATCCTTGAAAAATATTAGCTTAAGAGAATCTCTTTGATTTTCCGTTCCGTCATTTTTTTTATATCTCTTCACAGAATGCAGTGAGCGGGATTCGATAACGTTTACCACAGAATCGTTCTCAGAAGATTTTTGTTGTTTCCAAGTCGTAAGACAGTCGTCAAATGAAGGTCTAATGGTAACAGTTAGAAAGAATGCCACTTTACCTTTTGAAGCAAAAGCAGGTATTGGCATTATATGTTATGTGGACGTTTTGTTCATTAGTGTCTGTATAAACCTTAATTCTAAATGTTCCATTAAAGGAATAAATAAATGGTAGTATATACTTTTTCGTCGACAAAGGTGCAACGCCGCAAGAAGCAAATCTCGAACAGTATCCAACTTGTAAACTCTTTGACGGAGTGGACTGTGGCATATATTTGCATGGAGACCGGGAGAACACACCGTTCAGAATCCGAAGGATACACGAAGGCCAGCTGACCTTGCCGTTAAAATAGCGCAATGTTTACGAATGATACAACAAACAATTATTTGAAAAATCCAATTTCGTTAGGAAGATGACCAAAAAGCACAGTGCTCTGATTAATGTAGGACGAAGAGGCTTAGGTCGTTCTCTCTGTTTGAGTTGCAGTCCAGTTCACACGGCTTGTCGGTTTTTCCAGCGATCCAGTTATCAACACACGGGTTAAAGGCAGAGGACTCAAAGTACCTTGGTCCCGTCAGTTTTTCTTGTACGGTGTCAGGCGAGCGACCGTTGATCTGGAAAGCGGACACTGAAAACCGGAGGTAGCACCGTTTTTGCAGATAACGGTGAATACCAATAACACAGGAAGACCATTGAATGCTTTAAGAGAATTAGGGTTTAGCAATGATTTAACACGATCCATAGAAACGCAGCTGGTGACTTCCAGAGAAAGGCTGTTCAAGTGGCTACTTACCTCATGAGCAAAGAACTGTTGCCTGAGGCAGTAAGAGGACGAAGCTTGCAAAGATGCCTGTTGTGTCCTCGTCGGCAGAAATCATTCGATACGATGATGAACTGCTCTGCCAGAACTGGCATATAAAGAAGTGTGAGATTTGAAGGCAATTGTGTAGTTGGCCGATATGGTGTTTCAAGGCCGAAACGAATTGGAAACGGCCATTTAGGAGCGACAAGATATTTCTCGAATTTTTCACGAAATATCAAAATGCATATTACGAAACAAATACATATATTTCATCGGGTATACCAGGGGTGTTGCAATGGAAAAAACAGGTGTACCTAAAAATAACGCTGCGTGTAATCGGTAGAACGTGAATATCTCCGTTATCTTTCAGTTAAGAAATAATT
>JTDE01000003.1:9096-19573 GCA_014338405.1 Paragonimus skrjabini miyazakii
CTGACCGTAACATTTTGCCCACATCGGTTACTATATGATAACCTGAGGAGGTCAGATTCCGTCAAATTTGTTTTTCTTTGGACTCAGTCTCGGTGTGAATTTTGGTCGGCTGTTGCTGATAATGAATTTCTGATTAAAATTTTGGCCAGTAAGAAGTCCTTCAAGGATTCCTTTTCCTTACTAATGTTGTCATCGGTACATATTTGTCTAGCTATATGGAACAGTGACTAACCCGCGCTTGTATATCCTCGGAGCAAACAAGACAACTTGAAGGTATTAGCTAATCCACATTGCCGCGCGTTTTACTGAATCGTATTCAGGCCGACAGATCAAAATGTCTAAAAATGATTGACTTCCTCCAATCCCCTTTTAAAACGAAACTGATAAATTAGGATGAAATACGCTTAGACGTCTGTGGATCTGTTTGAAAGGAATTTCATCCATAGGAACTAAAATATTACAGCGTAGCATCTGTAAAATGTGATACAGTCACTCGCATTGGAAACATGTTTCTCAAATATCTCCCGGAATACATCAGCCAAGGTCGGGTCTGATGGTTTGCCCGTTGCGACACCATCAATCTGTTTGTAGGCATTAACGTCGCAATGGGACCGAATATTCCCGATGCATTTTGTGCATCGGAAATAAGGCAAGGCAATCAGTCGAAGCACAATGTGGCAGACTCTGACGGGAAACAAGTGTGCATAGAAAATCGACAGTCCCACGTGAATAGGGAATTGACACAAAAATAATACAGTTTACTGCAATTTATATTAAAACTCTACAAAGTTGTGGCCGAACTAAATGAATGTTTCATACAGTGAGATCTGAAACATTCACGAAATGGGTTGGTAATGTTTACAAATCATTTGACCAGCTTATGGTATGCTGAGTCGTCCATGGATAGAATGGGTCTCAGCGGAAAATTGCATCAGAGAAATTTCAGGGTGCTCCTCATCTGTGGTGTGCCCGTTCTTAATGGTTTCATTTGTTTATATTCAGCCTCATTTGTCTATCCAAGTATTATCCGAACTTGGAATCTCCCCGAACTCAGCGTCGTGTTTATTTACTCTTATGCTTGCCATGCCAATTTTTTATGCAGTCATTGGTTTCACGTACGCAATCGACGAGAATAAACGAAGTAGTACCATCTTGCAGCATTTGTCTTTCCGTCATCAAGGGAACTTGATATTTTAAACAATTAGGGTGTTAATATTTTCCTGTAAAATGATATTTCCTATTCTTCTGGCAAAGATTTTCTCTCTAGTTCTCTATGTGTTCTAAACGTTTTACTGTTTGTGGTCGTTCTGCCTGAGACCAAGATGAGGAGAGGTATTATGTTGAATACCATCTGCAAGAATTTCACCCGTCTTCGACTACATCCTATAGAACCCCTTTACTCAAAAGCTCGAAGCCTACGGTATTCGTGGTAAAATCTTTCGTTATTGAAAATCATTCTTCACAAGAGAACTTTTAAGAACAAAGCCGTTTTGACCTTCGTTCTCTGCCTGGGATCTCGAGGAGGTATTCTTGACTGATCGGCCTGCTGTTACTCCCATCCATCTCAGTGATCCCTTAGCCCTCATCTCCAACGAAGTCGTTTTTTACGCTGATGATTCAAGTATCTGGAGCGCAAACAACTTTACTGGGTTGCATCCAGATGCTGACAATATGAAGCGTTGATTTTGCTACTGACACCTGCTGGTTATCAAAAATGAAAGTGTGCATACCTCACTCAATATCTGTGAATGTTTCGTTACTAAAAAATGCCCAAATTGTAGTGGGACACACTACCATTTGTCTGATAAAACATTTCAATGTTTGACTATCTTACAAGTTACCTTTCGCTGACCGCCACTAGATGATAAGCAATACTCAATGTGTGGAAACACTTTTTGTCTGAAGCACATTTTTTGGGTACTTCATATGATCCAGGTATGATCGTTGCTTGAGTATCACAAACAAATTGTACACTCTACGTGGAAAAGTATCGTATTTGCCACTTGGGCGGGTTCAGAAAGCTGCAATCAAAACGATGGTAGAACAAAAGTTCGCATCCTATAAATCCCGTTCTCAGTGTTCTCATTTTATTAGTCATTATAGAAACTTATTTATTAGAAAAACCTATTTACTGTAAGGTTCACAAAACAACAGATTATATTAAAAACTAAATACGAGAGGTAGCGAAAAATTTAGTGACATAATTTTGAACACTTAATCCCCAATAATCTTTCTGTTGAAAAGTTGTAACTCAATAAAATGGCTTTCATTTCATCCACCGTCCGTTATTCTTTTCCGGTACATTCTGAAGCCTTACAAGATAAGCATTCGCGTAAAACTTGGTTATATTTGTACATCTGTATTACTCCCAACATGTATTGTAATCGGCAGGAATAGTGTAAAAGCTTATATCCGATTGCTAGATAACTCAACGGCGACCTGTCTGATAACGAGAAATACAAACTGACTAGCTTAAGGTAGTTTTGGCTTCCAATCTGGAATCCGTACACATATCACTAAGTCAGTAGATAATCGAGAACTCACCTTTCCATTCCCAGCGTGTATTACACTTGCTGTGACAATCGAAACCATACATGATATAGCTCGTTCGTCACGTCACACGTGAGAGCAGTCAAGATGATTACAGTAAAACTGTCAAACTGTCGAACTGTTTAGTTTTACCGAAGAACGGGTGAAGAATTGTGATAAACGATCGAATAGCCTGTGAAAGAAAAGATGGAGAGTTTGACTAAATTTTTCAATATGGTTCAGTACATATAATTTCATAGGTAAAACAAAAAAATTTCTTCCGATTCACCAAGCAAATAAGCGAACCATATTGTTGTCATCTTTACTGTTGAACCTTGAGATCATTTAAGGACGCCGAAAATTCAAAAGTATCACATATACAGAAGTGCTGAAGCACACTAGAAAATATAAACCGACATCTCAAATCAAGTCAGATTCATTTTCCACGGTATAAGTGTCACTGCGACTTTTCCATTTTGGTTTCCCTTTTTGTCAGATTTTCATTAAACCTTACGTGACACCATTCCGAACTGGAGCAGAGGCAGTCATCTGCAAATCTCCTGCTCTGATGCGTTGATGTCCCTGATGAAACAGTGGTGACCTAAAAAAATAAACTGGTCTGACATTCATCCAAAAAGCGGGGTGATCAAATGATAGATATATAAAACTGGATTAAAAAAGATTAGAGGTGCCATAGATTTGAATTAAGTGACCCACAGTGTGATTCATTGGGTGCTCAATGGGGTTGCTCAAAGATAACGTGTACTGTTCAAGATGATTAAAAATGCACTACTAATGCACAATTTGTGTTCTTTGCCACAGCTCCCAGGTGATGTGAAATGCTTGCACGATAATTAAGAAACCACCTCGGGGTTTCTAAAGAAAGTAGTACCATGTTAAATGATGGAATTATAAGTAAATGTGGTAAAATATGGTGCATGAGTAGAGAACACAACTGACTGCTTAGTAGACCGCTTTTATCGACATACCAGTTTACATGGATGGAATTTTCTACGACCCTCTGGTCTATGTACAACATACTCGCCTCACATATTAGACCCAGGCGACTGATCTCAAGATAGATCAGGGTGAGATGAGGCTAACTATATCAAAATGATTACCCATAAGTTATATCTAGCCGCGAAGATGTCTAAGGCACACTCCTTCACATGTGACTACTTTCCACAGACCTTGTCGGGTCACTGTATGTCACTGGCTAATGGTAATCCGACGCACAGGAGCTATAAGTTGCAACTTTACTACGTGTTGTCAATAGCAAAGCAGAATTTGAGTCGGAAACATTGCGTTGCCGGTGACGTGATGAACAATTTACCGCGATAGGTTAGGCAGAAGAATCATAGTTTGCATAGGGATATGAGGCCAGAGAACCACAAGTTTGGCAAACAGAAGTGAAGCAGTCTGTTACCTACAGATACAACAAAAGTAACTGGCAAAATATGAGCCAATAAACGATGTATAAGCATGAATGTGAAAACGCACAAATATGTCTAACTTCAGTATGAGCCTGTCGACACAGCTTGCTATTCCCTTTTCAAAACCTAGACATAAACGTGGTATTATTAGATGCTTCAATATTCTCTAGTCTTCAAGTGAATGTAGTTGAGTTACGTATGTTGTCATTCCGGTTTTCAGTGCCTGTGCTGAAGATTTAGGAGCACTCATTGGAGATTTTTAGTGTTTTCAAAGGTAGACAGAAAGTCATTGTGAGTATGCATCAATTGGTCTGTTTTCCATCTTTTTATAGCCTTGTAATGAACGCTCAACCTCTCCATTCATTCACAGAGAACTGTTCTTGACTACCAACATGTGGATTATATGATAATTTATCCCACTCGCAGTAGTCAAGTTGATATATTTTTACAGTCTGTGCTTGAGAAGCACCATTCCTAGGAGAAATCAATCGCAGCAACGTCCATCATATAGCTTTCTATCACCTGGTAGTTTCATTTGGAAAATCAACAGCACTGCATGTATCCAACGTAAAAAGCAAACCATTGAACAGATAATCACCTCACAATAATGAGGAAGTATACTTAATCGGAGGATTCGGGCGACGTAAACAATACAAATAAATCTATATCAAACACATGGTCACAGCTGTATTGATAGGACACCATAGTTAAAGGATGTCAAGCCTACGGTTACTCACCATCCAGCTGCAGTAGGTTCCGCGTGGCTGAATCGAAAAGGAAGGAACGAAACGGCTATGAAAGGTATTGTGAACAATCCACTGTACGCTACTAGCAATCAGAATTCACACCGAGACTGAGTCAGAAGAAAAACAAATTTGACGGAATCTGACCTCCTCAGGTTATCATATAGTAACCGATGTGGGCAAAATGTTACGGTCAGCCCTGAATCGTAATCACTCAGCTGCTGAATTGCGACTGTTACTCTCCACTCGCACTATCGTTTCCCGTGATACCGACCGTGATCCAACGGACTTGTCTGCTTCTCATCCGAATTACCAGTTCCCGCACCGATCAAGTGAACAGTACATCGGCAGAATCTACCGGACTTTGTGATAACAGATAGCAGACCTCATTCCTAAATGGTAATTGAACTCGATGACGCAACAATCACATGCGACGTGGTGGCTTGATCAGAATCCAGCTGCCCAAATCGCTGTGTGCACGTCATTTGTTTCATCTATTAGCGTCGCACGTCGTTACGTGATCGGAACCGGGAGCTGTTGGAATTTCGGATGTTGTGCTGATCGAACTAAATGGACTACTTATCTAGGTGACAAGGTGCTGACGTAATCATTACCGTTGCCGTGGCACTGACTTTGATTTCGTGAGTGTGGATCATGCATAACTGCTGTTCTTGTTGTCGTGTCCCTTTTGTGTTTATTGAATGATTCCCTGACCCCAACCAACGAGAATATACGGAACATCAACTTCTCAAATCTTTTTTTACCATGTTAATGAGCTGGATCAAAGAAGTCATTGTTGCAAGTAATCTTTCAAACTTAGGTTACTGATATTCCGTTGGCCGTCCCTCCTAAATCATCCGTACAACGGTATCAACTAGTTCTATCTATTCAGCTCTCAACTAAATTTCGATCACATTAGTGGTGAAGAACAAGGGACAGATCGAGAAAATCATATCACTTTCTTCACAGCTTTGAATTTATCGATTTTCTAAGGTTTACAGTGCTGACACTGCGAAGTTTTTCTATACCGACTGCTGAGCGGCGGGTTCAACGCGAATAGCACAAAACCTTGGTCATACTACCAAAACTGTTTGTTTGGCACTTCTGTTATGATGGCAAACACGAGATCTGCCTCCGGGTCAGTTGCGTGCTCATAGTTCTTGTATAGAATATGCATAATTCAAATCGAACACAGAGTAGAAATTCTCAAAGCGCACATTCCTAAAGTCTTCAAACAAATCTCACACATTGCACTACGTACGTGCTCCCGCACTTTGAATACCAAACAGGTTTCCGCTACGAAACCCAACCACGCTAATCTATTCCTCTCAAGTCACTTTTGCTAATGTGCTTCGGTTATGAGTGGAATGAAAATGATCGATTTTTCAGTTTTGATTCAGTGACACATGGAGCTGTCACAACGAGACTGGACCTTGACGCGGTGTGACGGCTTGCGCATCTCTATGACCTATTGGGCTAAACTGGACGGTGTGGCCACCACACTGATACAGTCACTCATGCCAGGTAGGCCAATAGATAGAGGTCTGACAAACCAGTCTCCTGGTCCTCCAGGTTGGGAGTTGGATGAAGGTAGGCATCTTTTTCCGAAAAATGTACCAGTTCTGGTACACTGCAACCCACCCGCTGCCTTGCGGTATAGGCTTTTGAGCCAAGGGCTGTCTTGCTGATGACGCCTTACTTTCACCAACAGCTCGGTTGTTTGTTTGCAAAGTGTAGGCGCCTTGATGTTGTATGTTTGAATGTAGACGTAGCTATTTTTAGTGGTTAGTTCCCCTCCGCTTCCCTTTTTTCTTCTTTTCTCTTCATAGACAGGGTTTGCTTTTTCTTCTTCGTGGCTGTGTGGCAGTTGAACATCAGTGTGAACCAATGATGTATTGCTGTCTATGATGATGATGATGATGATGATGATGACACATCGAGGGCACAGCTTTCATCAAACGTCAACAGAATACGCTACCAAATCTCTCACGCACTACACTTCTCAACTCACTGACACTGTTAGCATTCCATAGTGCTCGCGCACATAGCCTCGGAAATACGTACAGTCTTCGTAAACGTATAATTTTTCTCTCATTTCGTCATCAACTGCATAGGAAATCCATTCATCTGATGTGAGGCTCAGGGTCGCAGTAGGTTCAACACAATTTTTATTCTCCCACCAGCGTTCTGTTCCGGTTTTTGTCTGAGTTACTAACGCAAAGATGCCACTCACATTACTTGTGGTCTCGCAGTTGTTGAAATCTTGCCTTCTCGATTGTTGCTGATAGTTTGGATGACATAGTTGCATTTGAGTTAAGTTTCAATTGCAGCAGAGAATTCAAACAACGAGAAACAGTATATTGGCTTTTTGTCATAGCGGTGGTTTAAATGAATCAGTCGTATATCACGTCTTCTCAAAATGAGTGATGAATCAAGCAGTTTCTGCTGAGACAATATGAGGTACTGTGCTAAGCTGTGCAAAGTGGAAGCAGTTGAAGTGACTACTTGGTCACTCTAGTGGTTAAATTGGTACAGTACTAGGTAGCATTCGAACTGGATACCGTAGTATTAACCGAAGTTAATGCATTTGCAACAAAATTTCGTTGAGTCCAAAAAATCTCTCAACAGACGTCGGTCTTCTTGTTATGGAGTCCATTTATTCTGTCTAAAACCGTCTTATTCCTCAAAAAACTATTTTACTCATTTAGAATGAACGGAAGTGTCATGAACAGTCAAGATGTAATCTTCGCTATTATGTTTTATCTGTTCTACTATTACTTTGGTAGGCCCACTGTTGGCTTAGTGACCTTAACTACTATTCTTGGTAACCGTCGCTTGATTTTCGGGTTCGGGAATGTCGGTAGATCTCTATGTACCACATAAATACCCTGTACTTTCCTCCTTTACGCACATGTTGTTGGAACAGAATCAAGTTGATTTTTGCACTCGTCTTTTGGTTTGTTTTCGGAGCAACTACGGGGACAGTTGATATATTTTCAGGACCGAGATTTTCCGTGTTAGTTATTGTGAGAAGGAGAACTCGACTTTTCTCAGGCGCATTACTATACCGTGGACGAACAAACTTATTCTTCTGGGGGTTTACAACACTTGGCGACAGAAGAACTCACGATGTCACTAAAGTTCAAGCAAATACAAACCCTCTTTCAAAAGCAGCAGAAAAATATCGAGTAGGCGCAGTTAGAACTGACTGAAACACTGATGCAGGTATTGCGTTTTCAGCAACCAACAAGGGATCAAACGAATCCATGAAACACGCATCGGAATTTCTAATCAACTCAAGCCGTAATTTACATTTTACTCCTGTAATTGGCGCTACGTTCTAGTCTTGGTTCAAAACTTATAAGGAATGTTTTGTGGTGGATCGGTCGTACGCTGATGATACACGAAAATTACAACCGCCGTTCCGTAAACTGGGTGCCTAAGAGCACGAACGGTATACCAGGTTTATGCTGCCGAAATACTCAAGGGATTTCAGCTTTGACGAAACCACTTAGACGCTGTTACAATAGTTGGCGACCAGTCATTCCTGTTTAACATACGCTGCCAACACCTAAAGTTTTTGAGGTTAACAAATGATGGCTGGCTGATTTACGTTGCAACGTGCGAACGGTTCAGGCTTCGCATAATGACCAAGGATTAATTCAGATGTTTGATCTTCGTCTGTCAAAAATAAGTCATATATCAGAATACGGATTACGGCAAAGATAGAACATTGTCCCGACATCACCCTGCAGGATATCACTGCCGAATGCCGGTGCCTGGTGAACCTGAGGCATGACACCGCAACGGTCGAAAACAACAGTCATTCAAACCTCCACAATGTGTCTTCCTATGATCTAGTCAAGGTTGCATCAAAGTCGGAATGCAACAATCGAACGAAACCTCTCACATCGTGTTGGCACTGCGGTAGACGGCATTAGGTCCGATGCACCCACTGCTCCCGGCAGGGCTACAAGGAGAATCACCGCCGTTTCAAGAAGCGCCTGGACCTGCTTAATCAGAATTCTCGCAAGCCACAAAAGCTGCGCTTCTCAAGAGTGCAGGTCGTCCTCGGAGCAAATGACGACTACGTATGGAAGTGAGTATTAGGCCCATCATCGGCAATTATATTGGACTACAAATCGATACAGCTTCCGACATTACGTTAATCTCTGATCGCACACTGAACCTGAATGGCAAACCAGCATTGCACCCGACAACCAGGCTCGCTCAAAGCGCCACTGGCGATCGATTTTCCATCCTTGGCCAATTCCACTGCATTGCATTCTTTAACGGATCGTCAATTAGGAGTATATGCTACGTAACCTGTAACCCTGGCCTCGACCTCCCTGAGTTGGACTGTATCTATTTGACAGATCACTACTCCAAATCTGTAATCAAACTCAAACTCAGTAGAAGCCTACGACGTGTACGGAAGTCCATCTTCAACTGACAGACAATCTACAGCCTAATGTGAGGTCAGTGAAACAGTAGTCAACGCGGTTGCCTCACAAAAGCTTGCCGAACTTCTAGTCCCGGCCGTGGCAAGAATATGAGCTACTGATGAGCTCTAACAAGGCTCATCTGGTCATCAGTGTGACCATCGCACAAATATAGGTTTTCCCAGATATGTTGACGTGGATGCAAAAATCCAGCGTCCGGACCAAAAGGCATTTCCAACGAACAGAAACCAGTTTTCCGTGGGTAACTTGATAAATTCACGTTCACTGAACAGTCTATAGAGATGAAACCAGTTTTCCTTTATGCTTGTCCATATGGAAGGTAAAATTATGAGGCTGACCTAGAGCCTAGAAGACTTCATGTGTGTCGCAACCAATTTACCTTCGTCGAGGATATTTTGGATAGATGCTATTGAAGACGAGTTAATTTTACTGCATATATTTTATGGGTTAGTTTCTCATCTCTTCAGAGGAATTCCATGAAATAACCACGAGCATATACGGCCTCAGTAAGATGTGATGCCATGAGATTAAGTGGCATAATTCTTGTCAAACCGGATAAACAGATTTTAGAAGAGTGACCCTGGTGAATAAAACCTGGTCTATTATTCACCTATGTAATCCGAAATGAATAAAAAAACACCTGTCAAGTTGTCACAACGAACTTCAAAATTGGACTCTTAGAAATAGCTTGGGTGTATTTCAAATTGAAATTGTTTGACGATAAGCTAAAGAAATGGAAAATTGTAGTTTGCTGTTGAATTATAATACAGTTAGTTACAACACAATATGAAAACAATAACTAGGGTAGATCAGAGAACCAGTCGTTAGGGGTTATGGATGACGTCTGTATTATCAGCTACGCAATCACTATTCCAAATTGTGGGCTTGATTAATTGTTGGCCATGGAAGATTGTGTTCGCGCAGACTTCTTCTGAGGGCTGAGGTCAGAGTTGTGCAATCGAATATTAATGACCTTGGCAGCGGCCAACATTAGGAATCTCATCATTTTTGATCGATTCCTTGGCACTCGGTAAACAGTCGGGAAAACATCTTTCTTACCGACACACCACCATTCAGTCACGCAGGACGATGTTCACGCACTCTATCAGAGATTTGCCCTGTGGCTCGACCAATGTATGATAATCGACACGAGCAAACAAATGAATATACACGATAGTTGATGGTAGAACACTAAATCTTGTCTTTCAGTTGTAACATGATAATGGGTGTTGAACGGGAATTCACGTTGAAATGAGCGACAGGGTAGGTTAATTAGACCAACTTTCTGAGTATTCTTTCGGTAAATTCG
>JTDE01000003.1:25469-48538 GCA_014338405.1 Paragonimus skrjabini miyazakii
AGGATTAATGTGTGATTGAGTGTGTATATGTGTGAGTCTGTATGCGTTTAATCTGTGTGCGTGTAGACTGTCTGTGATACGGACTGTAATAGGACTGCCGCAAACCTCTCCTGCGTGATGTCACTATTGTTGACCCAGTAAATCGCGCCAAACAACTGACAAATCCAAGCCGTCGGATCGATTGGTCGCCTGTGGTGTATTAGCAATCAGCAAGGCCTCTGCCATTAAGCGTACTCTGTGGTTACGGGAACCACATTTAGGCACAGTCGGGTGATGGAAGTCAAATTGATGTTGGTTAAGAACTGCGTGTGCTGCAGTTGCCGAATCATGTCCTAAGTTCCAAAGTTGCTGAGGGTCGGTAGGAGGTTTCTTACTACATCTTACGTGTTCTTTGGTGCGTATTTCCAGTTGCCGGGCTGTCTGTCCGATGTATGAAGCTTGACAATCGCTACATTTAATTCGATAAACACAGTCTGATTTCTCTAGAACCGTTCGTTTGTCCTTCAAGTGAGCCAACTTATTCCTTAATGTGTTGGTGGCTTTAAATGCCACTCTGATGTTGTACTGATTAAGAACTCGTCTAAGGTCCTCTGATGTATTCCTTCTGTACGGAATAACGACAGTCGACAGCCAATTCCTAGGCTCGTTGGTCTTGTTACAAAGCAGCTCCTGAATTGGACGCAGAATTTTGTCACAGTAACCATTGGCTTCCAGTGTCGATTTGACAATCTTATATTCTTTCGATCGCTCACCCTCGGAACTGGTTAATAACAGGGCTCTGCAAAACTTAATAATGAACATTAGCACAACGCACAATATGTTTTCCCATATCCGTTCCGTTTATGGTTCGGAAGTATTAACTTCACATAAATGAATTTCATGAATATTGCGGGTGTGCAATTCCTTTTCTTGAAGCACTTTTCATTACAGAGACAACAAAGTACAAAGACCACAGATATGCACATGTATCAGCGCTCGGTGATATCACACTGCTGATAACCATGACTTATCAGGAAACAACCGACAGACAGTTGATCGAACGCTAGTCAGTCTAAGTAACCTGTTAGTGAACAACGGGTTGTAAACCATCGAGGCGGCAATGACGACTGTGGATGAAGCAGATACTACAATGTGGATAATTAGAAGTGTAACCATGGGAGTAACAGAGCGGCGCTTTCTCCGACAGGATGTTGGTAGAACCTTTTGGCTGAAAACAAATCTGTGACATTTGCAATTAAACGAATCTGACCACAACTGTGTTCATCGGATTTACTGCATGTCGAAAAAGTGTGTCATTTTAGTTAACTCATCCATTCGATTCTATTAACCTGTTGCTCAAGGCATCTAACCCAAACTGCCACTAAACTAACCGCAATTACCCAACAGTTTGCAACTGGCTTCATTTGGAGTCTACATCTTATCACATCACACCACTTTTATTGGTCAACTTCAATAGTGACTAGATAAAAGTTTACGCGCATTCCCATTTCCTTGGAGAGAACGGAATTTCAAGTTCTATGTATGCCTGGTCTGACATTCTCCAAGCTTTTGATTTCAATTATGTGTCGCGAGTTCACAGTCATATAAATGTAGTTGCCAACTGAACTGTAGATACTTATGTACAGGACGCACTTAAGCTAGTGGATAGAAAAGGAGGCGAATCTACATAAATCGTTGTGTGAATAAATTTGAATATTCGGAAATGGAATTTGATCGTTCTGAGAATAGAGGATGCCTATCATTTCCAAGGAGTTCATCGTTTCAAAATTCAAAATACGATCCATCAGAATCCATCCATATGGACAAACGTGAGCATTTAATACAGTTTCAAAATGTTGGACATTTTGTGAAGCTATTTGATTGTTGTACAAGTTTCCTTGAATGATTAAGAAGATGTTTTGTGAAACAATGTAGCAACCGGCAAAATGTATAGAAGTTACGAAATCTTGAAATGAAGTACATTAGGATGGAAAGTGTTCTAAGTGAGCTATAGCGAATATGAATTGGCGGACGTTTATGAAAACGTCGTTGGTTAGAAATTGTTAGTGTACCGTTTGATGTAAAGTTATTTGAATAGTAAGTGACTGAGACTGTACCACTTCAGTATATCTCCGGGTGCTTTTCTGCGTAGTTTACTGACAGTTACCCTTAACACAAGAATACAGATCATCCACACATATGAAGATTATCAAGTACTAGATGGAGACGTTTTACCAATCACTCAAAGGTGATAATCAGATGTGTAACAAAGTTGATTTTCAAGTACGTGAAAGAGTTACGTTAAGCAGAAGGCTCCAGTTTATCTAGAGAGCCTGTGTTACTTTGGTGTGAACATTTGTTTTATGTGAGTTGAGAATAGAAACGGTTACGAAACGTCAGTCAAGGTACACAACCATTAATTATGTAGTGAGTAAACACATTACCGTCGAAGTATATACGTTGTGTTCTGCTGGTGAAATAAACATCTGGTGAATTGACTAAGCCTCGTTGGATACCACAATACCATACTGTTGACTACGTGTTTTTCTTAGACGGTTGAAAGCAGTACGGTAAAACAAGAACACAGATGGATAGCATCACATCTTATATATTGCTTTGCTCAAAAGTAATGAACGCAATCGCCGGTAGCCTCCATAAATTTGGAACGTCGATAAGCATATTGGTGAGTATCACTGTTGACCACTGAAAGAGTATGCAGTTTCTTCAACACACTCATCATTACTGAGGTGTGAATCATCGGACATAGTTGGAATGAACTCCTCTCAAAACATCGGGCTTCTTGTTTACCCTTTCAGCAGTTCGTATTTTATATGCAAGTTTTTACTGTGTATATACGTAAATGCATCTCAGAAGAGCTTAAGTTAGCTACCCAGAACACTGTGGGAACACATCTGAAAATATTTCACTTTGTCCGGTAGTAAACTACAACAGCCCAAATACGAATTTCATTTGTTTGAATTCAATCAACATTTGGGATATTTACGTTGTGTTGTGTGATGCAAATTTAGGTGAAACGAATTGCAGGAATTTTGAAGAAACCACGGAAAGCTCACTCGTTTCTGTCAATGACAGCATTATGTTCACATATGACCTTTTACATACTTCTACAAACTAAAAGCGTTACGTATGAAGTTTTGTCATACAGCAAATTGGGAGAACTTTGAATAGTTTTATTCATAAGCAATTTTCACTAGTTTGGTTGATTAGCGCACGTAGCGCAGTAACCTGACATGAAGGACCGGGAAGCAGTAGTTCATAGTGTGTGAAAACAAATTGGTTAACTCTGTTCCACAAAAACTATCTCACATCAGCTTTCTTATTCTGGAGTTACTTTTCAATTGAGAAAGCCTCCTTTGTCCAGTCCTTCCTTCGTGCCAATCATGGAGTATCACTAACTGAGTTATACAATAGTAAACACAGTCTTCAGTTCTGATTGTTTCTAACATTCTCTCCCGCCTGCACGAAACAAGTCTGAAAAACAATTCAGTAACTACCGACTACTGGAAATTGAAGGCCGTGTGCTTTTCTTCTTGCAACAGTTTTAGGCAGCTACATGAAAAACAGAAGTTTCTTTTTGATGACAAGCTCGAGAACTGATGGGACTGCAAAATTCTGAGGAATATCTCACTAATTTCGATGACTTAGGACTAAGATTTTGAACATCTGAATGGGCAGACTATCGGCGACTGTAGTACCAAGGTATCTATCGTTATTCATCTCTATTCATTGTACGTTTAGGCGGTCATTTCACAGTATCTATGGACATTTTTAATGTTAGTGTTCCATTCACAAATATGAGCTTAGCTCAGCATGACTACTGATGGGGACCGACGTTCATCACTGGCGCTGCGAGTTTCAAGCCTCTCGGTAAACACTGCCACCAGAACAGTATTTATTCAGTAGAGTAGACAGGATATATATATATATATATGTATATATATACGTATATGTTACATACGTTTATGGTACCTGTATACATACACAGGCGCACTTGGAAAACCGCACTATGGAAATCGTTCGGTATGTATTGCTGATCGGCCCAGATTTCCTAAGCAGTGCTGTCACTGGGTTACAGTTCAACTATAAATTAACATGCCGAATGTCTTTCCAGACAATGCATGCTAAAAGAAAGAAATACGCGAAACGTGCGTATAGATTAGCTAACGAATAACTTGCATGTTGTTTCTCTACAAAAATGCACAAAATATCATTGTGTATTCAAGCGTTGGGCTAGAATTTTCAAATGCAAAATGAAGTTGAAGTGAATGGTGTATTCAGTGCACCTCTGTGATAGACACGCACGAAAAAATACAGACTGTTTTTTTGACACACTGCTTTACGTGCCTCTTCTATAGCATGATCGATTTTTGAAGCAATTGGCTCATCATCTGCAAGATTGTCATCTGGTTCCTCTGAGATCCCTAAAAGTTAAAAACAAAGCAGTATATGCCGATCTAACAATTGTGAATAAAAAGAAATCGGAAAAAATAGCTGGAAGATGTAAAATATCATAAAAATTCATTTCGGAAGCTTGTCAACCGTAAACTTGTGATCAGCATGTGAAACGTAACTAGTCATTTCCGCTTCGCTGAATTTCACTTACTATTAGGGGAGGTAAATTATCTCTCAACCACTTTAGCATATAATCCTTGACCCTGGTTTCAGTGGTTCTCTGTTATGCCGATGTAATTTCCCGCAACTACAGGAAACTTGGTGGATTCCATCAGTGGTAGCAATGATAAGTATAGTTTCTGTTGGGACCCATGGTTACACGCAGTCTGTTAGGGCAGCCGTAAACCTCTTCATTCGTGCAGAACAAACGAAATGTTGAAGGTTTACGAAGACCAAACCGGTTCTATATCTAACAACTTGTCAATTAACAAAAATGTTTAACGTACAACCAAGTGGAGTCTGTGAAGAGAACGCAGCAATTAGTAACTAACACTTTAAAAAGCAATGATGCGAACATTTACACTGAGCGGTGTTAAAAAACCAAGTCAAGTAACTGAAGAAGATGCCGAGAAAATAAAAGCACTAATAATGAATACATTTAAGCGCCTGGGAATACACAGGTGGCTTGGTTGAGGGTATTATGGCGTCCAGTCCGCCGATTTCGAGTTCGAGTCCCTGAACCATCGGTTTGTCGCGGCATTACTGAAAATCTTGCAGTATTCCGAGTTTTTTCATTGATTCTGTTTCAAATCCACAACAGGAATTCGCTTTTTGACCTGATATAGAGGTGAGGTTTTCGTTTTGAGAGTAAGACAATACTGCTCATCCTTCCAAAAGTGTTCACCAAACACTTACCTTTGAAAGTGAGTTTGATGTAGATAAAGTTTCCAGGAAGTTTTGCATTTACGTTCTGGGTGAGTATGTTCGCTGCATTCTGGATGATATGTTAACGAAACTTGTTTGCACGAATCACTTCCTGCAACACTGTTTGTCCAGCTTTTGGAAAGTATTACATTTACTGATACCCTCTTACAGGCAACAGGAGCAAAACACGTGAAATTTGTGTACTGTCCTATCTTTCCTGACGTACAGTACGCTGAACGTTAAACAGACCCAACTGTAATACGTTCAACTGAGATGTCTTCTGTTCCATACTAAAAAAATATTTAGAGCATTAGATGGACGAGGTTAGAAGCCTGAATTGCTCTTCAATTTGTTTGTCCATTTATGAACATATCACTGACACTTTTTCCACAGTGTCAGTTTGTTCACGACCGGAAAACTTCCTTGCTCAACTGTAACCCTGAACATGTCAGCCATAGCAGGGCCGAGTGGACTCCTCATGGATAGGTCATCTATTTGTTGTAGGCCGTTGCACATAAAATAAGATTCCGAAATTTTCCGTGCAGAGTGAATGTAAATGTTTCAACTAGTTGACAGAGCAGCGCCTAGAGTTTTATACATTGCATCAGATAAGTTTTATTCTCCGCTTTTATGCTGATCGCACTGCTACAATTGACACTACATCGCAGTATGAATGGCTGCCCAGAATCAACCAAATTTTATTGTAACACAATCAGTACAGAATTCGTCAACTATTTTACTTTTTATTGAGAAGTGACTTGCGTATATGCGTTTTTAATGTGCAATTTTATAATATACCTGTTGGCTGCATCCGATTTAAGTGAATCGCAGAGTTCTGCTCCAACATTGTTTATTTCTCTCAATTTCTGGATTTGCCAAAAATGATCATTCCTCAGAGAAGTGCACGTCCACACATGAAATATTTTTCCATAAGTAACTTGGATGTATTTTCACCATAACGGATTCAAACCATTATTCCGTTTATGTTACCGTTCGCTGTTTAACTCGCCGAACCCAAGGAACCATCCGTTTTTTGCCAACTATAAGAAAGTTGTACACATATGACAAGCGACTAGCTCGACGCAAAGGTTACTTCCACGAACAGACATTTACAAGTTTTCTACAGTTGTTTTCGACCTGAATTCTTCAAACATGTTCGTATGTCATCATAAACGAAAAATTACAGCATTTCATTATTGCCCTGCAGTTATTAATGCATACAAAGTAAACAACATAAAAACGACTGACAGTGATTTCGGTAACAGAATTGGTTCGTTTTGCACGTGAAAGTAGACGGTTGGTTTGTTCGAACTTTGTTTTACTCATGATTTCTAATTTCATAATACAAATAGCCGCGAACAGCAATGTTCACGTCTTCCACAGTTTAATGCCAATGAAAACGTTTTAGTTTACTATGAATACTTTATCGTTCTAGCCAGATACGTACCCGCTGAAGATTGCAATTCAACCTGGAAAAGGACTTTCGGATACACTACGCAAAGAAAAATAAAAAACACTAGCGGGTTCATTAACCCTTAGGTTTTATTAGAAAATTGGGTATAAAGTTCATTTTAACTCAGGTGCATTGCCGGATATGGACGCATTTTTATTTGTTCCTCTTACTACTCTAGCTCGTTCGTAAGAGAACGATAGCTTGGTCAATAAAATTGTATAGCATGTCACCACGGATGTCTGTTGTAATAAGTTTGATGTGGAAAACTATCATCAGTTCCCTCTCTACTTTAGGCGATTTAGGCAGAAAATTTTCTACACACTTCATGCAGACACAGCCTTATCTCATTGACGTGGTTGAACAGGTGTGGCTGATTGAGTTTAAATCCCAACTGTGACGGAATATCATAAATCAATCATCCAGCTGAATTATACTATCAGCCACAAGTTGAATACAACAATAACAAGACCGAAATCATGTGACCTGCTTCATCAAGGAAACGAACTGTTGCAAATTTCAACTACAAGTTGCTGTTTGCATTTAACACTATTTTGACTGACCTACTTTTTCGAGCAATCCAGCAGAATGTAGCCACTGAAAATGAACATAAAACGATATTTCTTATTTATCATAGACGAATGAGATTTTGCTGGTAGGTTGATGTTGTTGCCTTGTAATAGATAGAAATCAAAAAATGCTACGTAGTTTTAAATGATAATGTAGCATCGTGTGAACTCAATGAAAAATTACTAACTTTTAGAGTCAGATACGGTTTGAATGATTTGATTCTGAGACTATTCCTTCAGATGCTTCTGCAATTTACTCGGCTGAAAGACTTTACCTAAACACGAACACCAGATTACTCACCAAATGGTAAACATCGCAAGACGTCAAACGTGCACTGCAAATCACGAGAGAACCACTGGAGTCAAGCAATAGCGCTTTTCAATTAGCACGTGCGATTTTACCTAGTTCCTCTCCGACTATATTGAGAAGCGGCTTTGTAAGCTAACAGGAAGTATTTTGTCAGGGTGAATCGGCGGGGGATTAAGCTATGTGTCCATTTTAGGGTCCAAGAACATTGCTACCGATGGCGTTATTTGAGAGCTACGGCAACATCTAACAAGGCCACTACATTGGACAGTGTGAATCGACTATAACATTGAGCTCAGTAAAAAAGGTATATGCACTTTATTGGTTGAGCGCCTTGGATCATGTTTTATAAAGGTGCCTGCAGTATATTTTGAAACAGAAAGTGACTATCTGTCAACATAACCTGCAGCGTAGCACATAGCACCCTGTCCAAACAAAAGAATTCATCCGCACAATATTTGATGAAGACGCTAATTTGCAAAGTCTTTGAGAACTCTAAGCAGTTGCTTTGAGGGATAAAATGGACATCAAAGTTTTTCGTTTGAAATTGGACACTAATTAAATTTCATCATTGAAATCGGATTCAAACGGACATACCAGTTAGTCTCTTTTGGAAAGGAACATTTGATTTGAGTTTTGTTCCTGTTGGATCTTATTAGTAGTGAATAACCTTGTCACGGCCTGGAGTGAGACTTCAACAACAGTTCAGCAATTTTTTTGATCACTGCGTCAATGACCTTACGTTGGTCACGACTGCATTATCATACGTGAACGCTGAACCGCTTTAATCTGTAAGGATTAGGTTGCCCGATTATCCGTATGGAAGAAACGATTATTGTCTTTTGACACCAATCGTCAAAGTGAGCATCAGTCCACAATTTCCACATGGGACTTCTTTCCATAGTTAAAGACAGCACTAGTCTAGCAAGCACTCCAAGTAACGTGGTGATTTTCGCACTTCGGTCAATATTGTGTATGCGCATCAATGGGTTAGGTTATAAGCACCAGGGTCCCTTCAGTTGGACAAGACTGACTAATGCAAGTTTGCTGCACTAGCTGCACAGAAACCTGCAATTAATCAGTACTTCTTTCCGAATGTAGATTGCTGAAGATTCTATCCCAAAACAGAGGTTGGATGTTCTTCTTGAAATTAACCAACTCCCCAACCTACACACTAGTAATTTTGAGTTTACTCTAGTCATTTTAAGATGCTAAGTTTGATGTCCAACCATCTGCACTATAAATGACAAAGACATTCGCTCAACTAGACACGTTTACGCAATAACTTGAGTGGAAAGCGCTGTAATGTCCCCCAATGTACCAACAGAACTTAACGTGCAAGCCAAGCACCACGGTCGAACCAGGCACAACCCAGTTAAAGTACAATCCTATAAATTTCGTTCTGGATTGGCACAGTGCTGATTGAATAGAAAGAAAACATTGAATTTAGTCGATGTGTTCGGTTAGGGTAACATCAAGCATCATTTAACGTTGTGCATTTTTACTCGCAAAGATACACCTTTACGGTAAATTAACACACTTTGGCCGGTAATGTTTAAGAAATACTGTTTTACCCCTAACCATAGGATGCACATGTATACTACGTAACTCCAAGCGCCAGCCAGAACAAGACTGCTTATGAGGTTGGCAATAAAATGAGTAGGTGGAACACTGAGTCAACTGATATTGCAATTATCTGTAGTTCTGGTTGTGAAGTATTTGTGCCTTCCCAAAACATTTAAGACGATTTTTTCGGATTACAGAAGTTCCAGTATAGTAGTCATACCGAACAGCGATTCATTTGTATTCAACCTTACTAACGTTCTTACACATGTCACCTACTCCCTTGAAGTGATAATGTTTTGAAAAGAAAACTAATGACGTAACATCAGTAGTGACAGTTGGCCAATATAGGTAGTTGCGATAGACGTACTGTACAGGTGTGATGTAGAAACACTTAAGTAAGCCATGATTACAATTATGTGGTTTTCTACGCCTAGGTCATTGAGGTGCTAGCTATGTTTGGCACTGCTATTAGGGTTAGAAATTAATCGGAAAAACGGGCAACTAGATTATAAGCAAAGTACACAAAGAACAGTGTCCATCGTTTCTCATCGTTTCTCCATTCCGTCAAAAAATCATAAAGATAGGGAGGTCCAACAGCAGTGGAGATGAGATGAAAAGCTGTGCAAACGTGCTCAAAATATTGTTATTTGCGGATATATATGACTGAGCTTTCTAGGGAGAAATCCATGGTAATTGCATCTAACCACTACCAAAGTAACTACATCTGTCCATTAATTATAACATCAAAAAATTGATGACGACCACCACCTTCCGTGTGTATATTGTGATAAAGTTTTTTTGATGTTGTATGATAAAAATCTAATTAATTGGACGATCAGAAAAAATCCACAAGATTGATCCACTTTCATGTTCAACGTGTTTGATCGATCTAAACTAGTTAAACGATATGGATCGAAAACGAAATCACAAGACTTTCTATATTTCTTCGGTAGACGGAGTAGCCGGAAAACGGCTTGAAATAACATACTTTTAATAAAGAATATGGTTTAGTCCGTGACGGGAACAGTAGTTGAACAATAAGTATGACAGCATGCAATATGAAAACCGATAACAACTTTTCTAATCAGACTGTTAGGATTTTTTATTGTTTATGTACTTATTTTCCCGGGCTGTTTCGTCCCTCTCTTTTGGAACATCATTTGTATACTATTATGTCATAAATGATTTCCACGTGTGGCTTAAATTAGATTTTGTCATGAAGTAGATTCACACTTACTGAATGAGCAATTCCCACCAGTAATCTCATTACACGACGGTCAGAAATTCATGTGATTTTATTAGGTTCGCACTGAAGCTGATAATTAGAAAATACGCATTTAATTTACTACGCGGTTTGTACGGATAGAGTAACCATTGCAAAACGTTGCACGTAGGATAATTGTGGAAAAAATTGTTTACGTACAAATAATGAGAAGATGAATTTCGTTTATTTGTTATGACATACTAGCGACCGTCGTTGAATAACGAAGTCCAGTTGAATAATAAAAACCTAGAGAACTGGTCTAACATGTAAATGGAGTGACGCCAGATAACCTTCGTTTTCGTAATCCAAACGGAAGCTTTTCATTGGTGTGTAGCTTCCGATATAACATGTAGCTAAACTTGATCGCCACTTGTTTGAAGATCTTTGGTATCATTTTTTCCCGATTTTTCTTGCATAGCGGAAACATCTTTTTGCGAATAAACTCACAAACAACATAGAATCTCCGTGGTTAGTAGCTCGATCGTTTATACATATTACACAACCTCATCTCATAGTCTTCTCTGGCCTGAACATGTACAGCAAATGTATATCACGGTTTTAATCTTGAAACAGTGTTCATGGGTATTATATTGTAGGATATACCACAACTCTTAGACTTGGAGAAGGTGATATTCTGGGTGTCCATCAGTGATAACTTACTACTACATCCAGTAATCCAAATGTTCGCAGCGTGTCATGAATGACGTTGTCACATACAGCAAAACAATGCAAGTCGTAATATGTATACCGGCAATATGTTATAGTGCAAATTACATAGAATATTCTCCAAGATGAACCACTCTCGTCTACAAAACGAATTTACTAATTACCTCCTTTAAGAAACTGAGATTTCAGAAGTTCACACGATCACTCTTCAGGATTATAGCTGACTCAGTTTTACACCAGTCTTTTTTATGCCACTTCCAGCAACGCTACCTAGTGAACGCAGGCGACTCATGTCTGACCTTCACACGCCATTGTAACAGACTGTATCCTGCTCTACACACGCCACATGATTTCAGTCTGGATATTGTACAGCTGATCAGAAAAACAAGCGAGTTTTCTGACAGCTTTGTCGCCTAAACATAGAAACCGATACACCGGTTCTTGTGGACTTACATAAGCTCACCCGTTTGCTAATCTGAACGGGTGTAAGCCACTGGAGATTGGTGACCAGCTGATGGCCACTGGGAAACAGGAAAAACAAAAACTTTAGCGCTTACTTATGCAAAGCTCTACACACTACAACCTACCTTCCCCTCTGTGAATTGCCGATAAATCGGGAAAATGAGGGACGATCCACATTATGGATTATGTGGAAATCCCTACGAACGCAGGGATAAGAATAGACACAAGGTTCAACTAGTCATCATCTAGCACTTGTCTGGGATTATGTATCTAGACAGCATCAAAAATTCACGTGCATTCTTGTTGTTGCAAGAAAGGAAACGTTTTATAGCTTGACTTTTGATTATTTAGGAGTCTGTTTTTTATACTGCGGTCAAATCCCTTTTATGTAATCACCATGCTCCCCAAGACTTGTTATAATTAGTCAGTGTGTTTGGGCAGTAAATTCGCCAAAACAAGATGTCAGCTGCAGTTGCTCGGGAGTAAACATGTTTTACAGTTTATAAAACGTAGAAGGCTACAAATTCCAGTTGGAACGTAACGCACTTTTGAACAAAGCTCTCGCCACCCCGTAGACTTTCCATTTTCATTAAAGCAGAAATATTACACCCGAGTTGTACTCGTGTTGGAGCTTGCGGGTAATGCATATTCTTGCCGTGACCGTGATGTGGATCCGGTCACGTTCCTCTGAGACATTCTATTGACTACTGCGCCACCGACCTTACATAAGCGAGACATCTATTATCCACGCACTTTCCCCAGGAAAAGAAACGACAAACTTATGTCTACTGGCTCTCATTATCGCATCAGTACATATCTACAGTTTAACTAGTACATATGAATCCTTCACGTATACTGGTAATGTAGGCGTTCGGTTTTAATTAAGTAAAGCACAATCAAGTTAGTTATCTGTGTTTAGTCATTTGAGGGCGCAACTACACTGATTACTGTCTGTTGAAGGCCAGCGGCTCAAACGAAATTCTTTTCTACGCAAAGCTTGGGATCACAAATTAGATTCTCAGTCACTTCAGTTGTTGCCAGACAATATTGTTGAATTAACTTCCTCTGGTTGACAGGAACTTTGTAGACGACTTCGAATGACTCGGCTGGATTAATTATGTGGTTCGGATCTGCCAGGTGACCACAAACACGTTTGTTACATGGTCTCAACTCTGTTCTAAGTCAGGCCGGCTGATGCTCTTCTGTTGTTTTAAACAATTATATCGTCGTACGTCCAATATATTCCACCATACCACAGGAAGAAAGTGTGTAAACGAACATACTTTGCTCTTGATCATTGATCTTTGATCTTGATCAATTAGCCCTTTAGGAAATGGCGCACTGCTAGCATACTTTTCCACGAAACGTCTGTCTACATTGATGACCCTTGAAGCACTCAAGACAGGGAGGTGAAATTTTTCAAAGTACAGTTCACCATCCGCAACGGTTGGGGACCGTTGGTTTAATCTGCAGTTAATAACATCATTCTGTTTGTCTCCGTTACAAAGCTTGAAATATTGTGTTTTTATGTGTCACATCTACGGTATCCGAAGTTGTAAACTGCTGAACGTTTTTGAAGTTGGCTGGCACTTAATGGACTAAGCCGTCCTAATTGGGTTGCCGAATATAATTTTTCGGGTGGTTTAAGTGATATCATTGTCTACAAGGTGGGCTGAACATTACATTATACAGAATGTGCCTAAGTACACATCATACAGCACAGCAAACCACTTGACCAAACCGTGAGCTATAAAAGTGGCTTGAAATAAATGTTGAATGATAAGTGGTCATCGTGAGGAAGCAGTATTGCTATAACCAACAGATTTCTGTCTGCTGGACCTTCAAGAATTTTGAATATCATGGACTAACAGTATGCTTTTGTGACACAACACAATTCAACATGTTGTTGGATAAAACTTAAGGACTACAGCATGTCAACCGCAGGTACTAGTGAGCTACACAATGCTTTTTCCAAACGGATTAACAACTCAAGTTATATTCGGTGTCCTATAGCAACGAGTAACACAATTTCCATTCTGTTGAGAGCATAGCTAGCAGAATCTCTCATAAAGGGAGCAATACAATCTGAAACCGCGAAAAACTCCGTGAATGTCGTTCGTGCGTTTTCTCAGTTTATATGTCTAGCTGAGAGACATCCAACAACTGGTCCGTGGCCAGATCTGGTCACCATCAACATTATATGTATATAGATTATATAAAAACGGACGAATTCCACAGTTACATAAAATGATCAACAAAACAGGAAGGTGACTGTCTCATGTTTTGTGTCAGCATTTCATTGACATTCGGATAGTACGTGCATTGCAAGAATGAGGGTTTTGAAAAAAAGATATTTGTTACTTAATTTATCGAACTGAAAATCACCTACAGTCCCCTTTGCCCTTTAGGCTACAGCTCTTCGGGAGTGAACAGTGTACTCGTTTTTCGCTCCGGTCAGAACCGGCCACTAACACATACTTGTCGCTACCGGGAATCGAACTCCGGTCACACTATCATGGGGCAGCCGTTTGGAAAATTGCGCGTTTGGGCAAATAACTATTTGCAAACAATGAGCCAAATTTACTTGTGAGTAGTGCTCGAATTACCGGATTGCATCCTGTTAACGCCGATCGATGACGCTACTAGTCGGACTTCTCTCCAGATGAAAGTCACATAACTCAGTGAACTTATTGAACGATATTTTGCTTGCTGCTAAGTAGTAGGTGTTTAGTTCCTCGTTAGTCTCAACCAAACATGTCAAAACGGATTTCAGATTTCGCATGCTTATCAACTGTTTGTAGTTTCAAGGTTATCACACAATTTTCTATTGCAAAACCACGAATCTTCAATGGAAGATGGTCTAGAAATGCAGAACTGACTGCAGATACTGCCTCTGGTTAATGATAAATAGAACTCAAATTAAAAATATGTGCAACAGAACTATCAGATCTTGGTCTGGACACAGTAGCAATTTTGAAGCAGTACAATTGATACTATCATCCTAATACCAAATGCAAATCCAATAATCCACATTTTACGAGTATAGAGTATTTGGCCGAATATCAACTCATTTCACAATAGTTATCTTTAATGAACTTCTAGTGGGGTGGCCACTAGGTAGAATTTGACTACGTACCGGACAAATTTGTTTGATAAGCACTTGAAAACTATCGTAAGTATTCACTCATCAGACTAGAAACGTTTTTGAGAGATGCAATCAAATTAGGTGACGACGTTTTGCTAGAACATACAACGTGAAAGCTATGAAGAATATTTTCATTTTTCCATCCATGCTAAATACGCAACAGTAGTTTCGGATTTTCATATGACATATTCGTTTCAACATTTTGTCGGACTCTATTCATTACCGGGCAAATATTTAAAATTCCTGACTAATCCTGAATGCTACCATTTCTACTTGTGTTATCCAAATTCATCTGGGGATATAGATGATTTAAAATAATAATACTTTTTACTGTTCTCTATTCTCAAAGCATTTGATATTGTATTTTATAATTTACTCTCAGTTCTCTCCATAGTTTGAATTTCTGGTCTACAATTAGTTTAGAAGTTCTCTTATGGAATTATTCATCGCAGACTAACATATCTACGTTTGACGTATTCTTATGAACATAACTGCATTTTCTGTTTTAGTACTGTCCTCAGAAAATTGCGTGTTTGAAGTATTCCCATTTTTGTGTACGTAATCATCAGGTACACCTGAGATTGACGAGTGTAACCCTGATTGATAAATGTGCGCAAATGCGATGATTAACATATACGGTTTATATAAACCGAATTGAATCGGTTTGTACAGGTGTTCAGTTGGTTTGTTTGCAAAGCAGTTTTAGTAATGAACGTGATTTCTAACGTATTTGCTGAGGTGAAACCAAAAGCTTAGAGAAAACTTGGTACGTGATCAATGTAGCCAGCACAAAAATCATCCCTTCACACACGTAGTATTGTTACAAGCCTCCTAAAAACCATTCGCACTTGGTATGGCCTCATAACGGGGTTTGAAAAGGTCTACTTATAGGTTGACCTGTAAATGTATTTCTGAGAATATTGTAAATTCGAGGTTTTGGATTCCGGATTCATTGTAAATTCACTAAGGTTTGAAACGTACATTTAAGAAGGTATATAATGAGAAATTAGGATTAGCTTTATCATTTGAGTGGGCTTTATGGTTTGGGCGATTATAGATTTTTTCAGTCAATCTAGTCAATGTTGATTGATTAGTCTAATAATTGACTAAAACGTCTATAACAACAGATTGTAGAAAAATTGATCGCCCCTTCAAATAAAAATACGATGCTTTGTATGGGCTTAATATCAAAAAAGTAACATCCACACACGCAATGGAATGCTCGATATGGTTTCAACGTTAAACAGTTGAATAATACATTATGTAAAGTTTTGAATGCTATAACCAATATTTGGACAATTATTTCTTCCTTTCCCTCAGGACAGTGAAACTCTAGAGGATATTTGAGACCAGCTGACCATTAGTAGGCTAAAAGATTTTCCATAGGTCCGTGATAAAACTAATCAAAAAATTTTTTCGTTTCATTATGACAATAAACCTTTTCACCTCCCTGTAACAGGCTTGTTGAAGAAGAGTGGTGCATTTGCATATCTTGACTGCAAAATCTTTCATTCAGTTTTTAACTACCATATGCCACCTGTTCAGAACAGCTGATGCATTTCACAACCTCAACATGACATTTAAACTTTTGCATCCAATGGGTTACTAGAATGAGATGTTAGAACAACATCCGGTGTCTACACGTTTGTCTTATTTATTCTGATTGAATTGATTTTGAATGGTTGACTGTAAAGTCTGACAAGAATCATTTTATTGTGCGCTACAACTCCAAGTATTTATTTTACTATCAATGATTATAATAGTTGGCCCCTCAGAGCAGAAAGAAGACCTATTGCGATATGTTAACATTTCATTTACTTTCATCATGTGATAATTGATATATGACTTAAGCTGTAGGTTCATAAAACCGAAGACTGCTGGCCATTTCGTTACTGTGAACAAGTAGATTTCTGAATCATTTCACAACATCCGTCGCGCAACACGATTTTAGCCCGTGATGTAAGATTCTACTATTGCTAAATTGTGGTTCACAGAAGAAACTTTGCAACGTTATCTTTGCGAAACTAAGTGAAAAACTTACATATGTGAATAATTATGACAAAAACGGTACCTGTCTGGTATGATGCAATAATCATAAGTGTTTCCTTTGCCATTTAATCCATGTTTGAATTGGGGTAATTTGTATCTTGTAAATAGATGCGGTATGTGGGTCTGTCGCAGTCCACTACGCTAGACATAATCACGAGAGGCAATTATTCCACTTCACCAACACTGTCAAGTTTGAGCACGACCCTTTCAAGATTAATTCGTTCAACCATGAACAAATTCTGTATGGCCTTTACTGGAATCACTATCAAATGTATTTTCACATAGTTGTCTGCATGGTCGTCACTTAGGTTTATAACTTTGCTAAAGTTTTTGGGAAGATCACCAGTTATAGCCGATTCACCTTTTTTCTAATTTGAGACATTTTCATCTATTTTCTGAAAGTAAATATGTGTGAAGCAAATTTTTATAGTTAAGAAGCTCTTGTCATTTCGTGCTTGCGCAAGACGTGGGACGAAATAAAGGGTGTTAACTGGAAACTGATATCATTCATCGTCTCAAATCTACGACAAGGACGATGAGCAGAATTTATTCTCTATGATGATATGAGGGATTCCCTATCAAGATCTCATGCAAAAGATGACATTTCCTTGTTCCAGTTGGTGTTGTTTAAACCAGTATGGTCAATCTGAGCTTGTGAGTTATAACCAAGTATATACGCGATACAAATTTCTTTCTTGAGAATTCTGCATCTAGAGGACAAACTAAAAGATTGTCCTTTTAAAAATTGTGTTACTATCTTTGATTTCCTGTCGTTTTTATCTGTAACTGTTTAATATTGTTCGGAAATCTTTCTCAAACATCGAGGATCTGAAACAGTTCCGATGGGTCACAGTATTCGATTCGTATTCCCTATAGTGTTTGCACCAGATAATATTGCCACACGTTTATTACATATCTCACTACCTGTACAGTTTTCATCGTTTTAGTTGAGCATACAAGTGAAAACGTGTATAACTAAATCTCATCTAACTGTTGTTAGGGTGATAAGATGGATTCGTAAGAGATAGACATTTATGCACTTGTCAGCAAACATATTATCAATTTAACCGTGAAGCCCGCTTTATGCAACTGAACAAGTGAATATTCAACGATTACAATATTACAATGATTCACTTCACAAATCTGTCGAGATTAACAGGAAATTATATCAAGAGGTAGCAGGTGAGCATAATGAACAGGTAAGCTTATAAATCGACTTGAAGTCGAATTGAGTAGAGAACAGGGGTATCGGTTTCAATAGGTAGGAATGGAAAGCGTGAATTGAGTGAGACAGAAGTACGGAATTATGCAGGTTGCAGTCGTTGAAATATTGAATCAACCTAGGGCCACTGGAATTACGACAGAGTGTCGCTGCAGTTTTACAAATAGTAAACGAATATGGGAAAGTGTTGAAAATCCTTGGTTGAAGTATCAGTAAAAATGACCTGAGAAAAATACAATCAAGGGGGGAAAGGAGTAGGCGCATATTCACAAGTAGGAGGATACTGTTATACGAGGTGGAAAATAACCTAGGACATGAGATATAAAAGGAGCGTTTTCTCAATTAGATATAGACATTGTTAACACGCGGAGCCTATGTTAAGTTGAGTCTCAACGTGACACCAACTACTTAATTGATCAGAGAACACGAAAAACTTGTTTTTAGCTTGTATTTGAGTACGAGTTGTTTCATCAGGAAATAACGATAGAACATCAATACATCGGGAGGTTTCTACAATAATTGAGTGTATGTCAAACCAGCAAACCATTTTGGTGCGACCATTCTGCACAGCGTGGGAGGAGGATATGGCCGAACGTTGGACATCAAGAACGAAAGCAGCTGCACGCTTGACTAGGAAAGAGTGTTTTAAAATAGGGGTAGGCTCACATAAATGAAATAGAACTGGAAGAAGAATTGCATAGCAAATGACACCCATATTGGTGACACGGAGATAAACCATTTGATCCCTCAAACATAAAACGGAGGAACGATTTGAAAAAAGGTCCGCTTGTAACGTAATGAGATGTTTAAATACGATATTAATAGATAACGTACTGCACATAATCTCCGTAATGATGCAGTTGCGGACATTAATGTAGTCGAGAAACGATGGATGGACTGTGTCGCATTTGTTCTTTAAAGATGAAAATATTGAGGGGAAGTGACAGAACTGTGTATCAACAGTGAACCGATACTGACGGCACATAAGCTGCTGTGAGTTACTGCAAGGACTGAAAGCTACATACACGTCAATTCAGCTTTCCTTGACCTGCATCCAAAGGTTATAGATAAATTCAAATCGTAGGGTTCGTGTCATTTGTTTAACGACGACATTCACTAGCTAGTTTTCCCTGACGGTTTTTATCAAACAATCTCATAAAACAAAACTAATTCTTGGTGACTTTACGCAATTCCGAATCATATTAACCCAGCGGTATGGTACACGCAGGAGTACTGGGATTGACATTAGGTCAAACCTGATCATTGGAAATATAACAGGAAAAAAATGTTTGTAACTACTAAACCACTGGTTAAGCCAGGTAATGCCTGTTTATCGCTATTACACCAGCCTGTGATTCCTGCTTCAGTTCAAATTGGAATCCGCAATAGTGTTTTCTCTAACGGGATGGTGTTGCTCTGCACGTTTTCTTTCTGGTGCAAAATCATACTCATATCACTTATCATCAGCTGTGGATCGGTAGAGGAATGATGATCAGATAACATACAGAATTGTTGACTATCCTAAACCTACAGGCGATAGTAAAAATCAAGGGGACGGGACGAACTAAAATGAGTCATCACATTTAAGTGCAATATAGTAAATACAAATGCAGCGCCGGCCGACTAGACTGTAGTAAATTCAAGCGAGTCTAAACATGAGCTGACTACATACGGACTCCCACACGTGGTTGTCGATGTTAATCAAGACAGATTTTCAGAGCAAGTTGTATTTGTTGTGTTCTGGTCATCCTCGAGGATCTACAGAAATCATATACACTTATGAAGATCCGGTGAAAAATGACTCGAAGCATTTGCTTTAAAACAACCGTCATTTCATTATTTCCGCGCGCATACTGAATGCGGTTGTAAGAGCAGTAAATGTTTTATGGAAGGATAGTTTTCGCTTGTTCCGGAAGCTTTTTTACAATGCGTGGGATATTACGGTGGCATCCTAACATAGCTGTTGTTTTTAATATCCAGTATAGGTAAAACATCTTCAACCGTGTCACATGACAGCTATCTGATATTGACTTTTTTCATTTGGAGACATTCTTCAAAAGTGAAATCACATTGCGTACCAGCATTCTCTCGGCCCTTAGATAAAATGCATTAACCAAATTATTCTGATTATCATTAAGTGCAATTCCGACGTCTGTTGACCATTGGGTTCTGCATACAATTAAATTTCCTCAGGGCAGTATTTAAACTCAAAGTGAATTTATACATATTTAACATCATACAGACTAAAAAGCGCTGACTTGGAGTTCTATTTACAGGATATTGAGGAGTACCTGGAATACTTTGAAAACGCTGTACTTCGCCTCAAGTTACACACATTGTTCGCGCTCACCTGAAAGTGTTTCTCACAGGCCAATGGAATGTACTTCTCAATTTTGCCCAATGTTTGCTGATCTTAAACATCGCTTCTAAAATTTTGTTTTTGTCACGGAAGTCGTGTTGTCGTCCACTAAACTGTCCATACCGCCACCTTAGTATGCACTTACTAGGCAGACGAACAACACCCATTTGCCATATTTCAACGCGGCCGATTATATTAGCTGTGAGCATCCATTCAGTCAGAGGGAACAAAGCGCCATCCGTCACGCGGCACACCAAACAACACCTTTGTTTGACCTCATGATGTCTGTTTCTCACAGTTCCAGTCTGGGTTATAGCTGTCACTTCAGTTGTTCCAGGGGATAAACTCATTCAATGTCCATTAGTGTCGGACCCTAGGCAGTCAGTCACGCATAACTTCCTCAGAAAATTTGCTGATGGCCAATGGAAACTATCAGGTCGCTTCTGCGAATCGAACTTTGGATGTAAATTTCCGAAGAATGTATCAAGACTGAGTCGTGTGGAAATGAACTTGTCATTCGAGATATTGTAATTCGAGGAACATTTTATACTTCCCGTTGTTAGTTCGAAAACTCATGTTTTTAACTGGCTTGGAGATTATGCCAACCAAGACACATGAGTAGCTCAGGCATTAGGAAGATTATTGAACAATCCGTATCAAATAATGTTACACAGGTTTTTTGAAGGGTGCAAATGACCGAATTTAAGTACATTTGTAACGCTATCTTAGTGAAAAGAACTTTCATAATAAACGTCAAAATTTAAGTGAAGCAGTTCGTCGTGTACGGAAAATATTTTCATCCAGACACTTACATTATTCAAACGTTTGATTAAGCATGATAGTTTTCATTGGATTTTCGCGATCTCATTTTGACAGCAACATTGATAAGGTCACAAAACCATGTGTTATCTCCCACGGTTGAATTAACCTTCATGTCACTGGAGTCCAACCTTCGTGACCAGTAAGTACCCCCGACCTAAGGCAGAGAATAGATGGAAAGGTTAACCAAACAGTGATGATACGGCAAAACAAGATAACTTAAATCAGGTCACTCCGTCCCAATATGTTGGATTGAAAACGTTTATGGCAGCATTTCGTCAACTGGAAAGACTTCTAAGGATGATTTTTGCATGATGGCACTCATGTGCCTGTGGAGCAACGACTACCTGATTTTAACTAAATTCCAGCACTAAAATTTCAAGCCCACTGATATATATGATGCCTCCGAGACCACTTGTGATACTCACTTGTAAAACCCTGGAACGTCTAAAATAAACAAACTACCTGCCAATACCTGGCGTACGTACACCAACACTGTACACCAATCAATGTACGGAAGAATCGCAATCGGCTGTGATCGACTGGTATTAACGCAAAACCTGAGTTGAGTTGACTGGTTGGTCAGAAGCAGCCAACGTCTACATCGGCATATTCAACACTGTGCCTACAAAATTTCGTCCATCGAAGCCTTGACATCTTTAATGGATAATGCAGAAACCAGAAAACAACACGTGAATTTGAATGTTAACCAGTGTTTTTAACTGTTTGAAACAAAAGTTAATGGCATCGTTCAATGACAAGGCTTTTTCTCTTATGTATGAAGTATTCCGATAGAAGCGTTGTCATTACTCCTACTTTATGAGGATATTTGTGTCATTTGATTGCAACGTTCTATATTGATCCTCTCCCAAATGCTGCTTTCCAATATATTTTACAGTGTTTCCCTCACCTTTGAAGCGATTGGGCGCCGGTGAGTGTGAAGTGATTAGGTGTATTTGGTCACTTAAGTAGACAGTTCGTTAATTGCCTGTTTACTACCAGATGGTCTTAGTGGATTGTTACAAATCGCACACAAAGAACGACTTGAATGTTTGAGTACCACATGGTTGCACGTTTCTTTTGTAACTGAATCCTTAGGTGGCAAGCAATCTAATAAACTATTATTATGAACGGTACCGGTTATGTTCAGATTCGAATGCCGCATAATCTTAACCGCTGTCTTTGCTTGCGTTCAGCAGATCATCCTCCCTTAGTTCCCAGTGCATTGTGGCTTGAAGTTGGTTGTATCCGTTCAAATTACTGTTTGTTCCACTTACCAATGAACCACCCTCTCGTTTTAAAAAAGACTGGCTAAAGTTGCCATCAGAAGGCGAAAGCTGCAACTAGTTGTGAGCGATATTCAACATATGGCATCAAAAATTGGACAAACTCATTGTTACGATGTCGGCTAACACGTTACAGAAAACAATAGTAAACTACTGTTAGAATTCCGGGTAAACGGTCAGGTCAGCACAGTGACCAATCCGGATAACATTCTAACGTATTGCCGGATTTTGTTATAACGAACGCCGGAGTGAAACAAGTAGTGCTAGATCTGAGTCACGCGTCATTCAAACAGACTACACACTTAACCAAGTCAGCCAATAGAACCATCGGGACTTCCGCACTAGATGTACCTCTTCATTTTACTGGTGAGAACTACGTAAAACTGAAATTTATTATATACCAAAAGTTCTCCTTTCACTGTGGATTCTGTAGGTAGTGAGTTTAACACAGTTTTCCACTATATATCAGCTTGGGTACGTAAAACATTTGTGACATCAAATGAATACGATTTATGGATAGTGTCTCTAGTCATAACGGTTAACCGCTGAATAATTGAAGACGAACGTCCGTCAATTTCTTCCGTTTAAT
>JTDE01000003.1:48683-70287 GCA_014338405.1 Paragonimus skrjabini miyazakii
AAGCAGATTGTCGAAGCCGTTCAAACATTGTTTTCGATCCTTGTTCTAGCCGACTTTGTTCAGAGTGTTATATCTACGTCTCAGAAGCTTGTAGCTGATAGCCACAATCAACCTCAGTAATATTACAACAGAATCCACCTGGCTGGTTCATCGGAAGGATTGTTTTCTTGTAGTTGAACATCTGTTACATAACTAACCTCCATAGTTGCCGTTGCGTTGGTTATCTGGACACTCACGTTCACTGGGTTATCGGTGGTTCATAACAGAAGGACTAACTTCAGTCTCTTACATCCTGGTCAGTGATAAGTAGCAGTTTGGAGGCCGTCACAAACAACTCTGGAACTGAAACCAGACCACAACAAACCTCATTTTATTCACGGTGAATTGTGTTTAATTCAAAGGAAACTTAGTCAGTAACCGAATATCGTTACTAACCATACCCTAACAGGTTATTTAAACTTAGGGCTATTTCATTTGGAATCGTATTTGGACTGCACACACCTGGAAGAATAGCTCAGAAAATATCGTCAACTGAATTTTTGTTTCTTAATACTCAACTCTCTCACACTCCTAAAATCTCGTTTTTGTGTCATTTCCGAAGACTAGGTACTATGCATTTATTGTGGCCGAAATGTGCATATTCGCCGTGGCTTAGTGAAGTCTAGTGAGTATTGCTGAGTTATGCTTGCCATCTACTAGACCTTTAGATCAACCGGCAACCGACTTAGGAGTTGTGAGAAAACAATTCGGGTTCAAGATATTAATCAACGGAACGTTATCTATCACAGTTAAAGGATGCATCGAGGATGACTTGAACTGACCTCTCAGGCGTAGCATCATTGGCTGGAGGTAACAATTAGCTATTATAATTCCATCGGGTCGATCTGGTAGTCCAAGGGATGCAGTTCAGCGACTCTATAAGAAAATTCGGCCGTCGCAAGGCAATGCACAGTTGTTAAGTCCTAACGAGAATGAAACCCAAGCCTGGCGCTTCTTGTTCAAGAGGGATGATTCGGCGGTTTATTGTTGTGAGGGCTACGATTGATTTCGAGGGATGCGTGATTCTACTGGATCGTCGTGTTGGTTGCGCGCTCAACTGCTCGATCCAAAACCGAAAAAGAGAAGGGATGCAAGCATTAGAATGAGAATCGCATGCGAGAGATCAACACACATGGAGTTTCAGTGTCAGTCCGCAAACCGGATTGCATCGTACCGAGTGACACGATCTGTACTGAGCTGATCAGTGAATAGAGTATGGGACATCGTTATGTCAAGTGGAAAGTATTGAATTAATGATGAAATGTCCTCAGAAGGCAAATCTAAAACTTGGATTACCGGATTTACGAAACGCTCAACGACAGCACTCGGGGAGTAGATTCCACGTTGATATGAGTATGGAAGAAAGACAAAAGTGAAGAAAAATCACATTGACAGACAGGCAACCGACCATAAGAACCAATCACAGCAAAAGCTTGTATAAAGCCAGGATATTTTTGAAGAAGAAATATAAAAATATAGCAAATAAGAGAGGTGATCAAAATATGCACCAAAATAATTTCTAATTCACAGTAAGTGACTTGGAAAGGTGAATTTTGCGATATCATACATGCCGGAGGATTGTGTGCTTGATGATAGTAAACAGAATGTATGAGTTACCACTACGTTCTGTAGGCAATCCATATGACTGAAAATGACAGTGCACCGGCGGCTGATTCTGCCTTACAATCATGCAGAAACAACCGCGTGAGAAAGAGGAAACAGAAAGATAAGATTTACCTTATACAATAGAAATGTCTACAACCAAGCTAGTAACATCAAGTCGTCCAACTTCCAGAAACGAATTGGAAGTGGGGTAGACAGGTAACCGTAAAACTTGTCTTAAGTCATCTTTCAGAAATCAGTTGCTGGCCTATCATTTATTCACGTTGATGAACCGTCAACAATTCTAGCTTCTCCATCCGCACATTCCGCAAATCGTAGGCCCGGATACAAAAAACGAAAGAAATCCACAAAGGCTCATCAACTAGAATTTAGCTTCATTCATCCATATCATATCAACATTTGAACAGAATAGTCAGAAGACATACATTACGAGATGAATTCATTTCGCACACTTTCATCAGTCGTAAACGTGTGACTAGCATGAAAACAAAACCAAAGAAGACTTAAATGAAACGGTCAAAAGTACAAATCAGGCTGGATTGTGAGTGACACTCACGGTCAAACCCAAAGTAAACAAAGGTTGATAGCCAGTTGTTTTTGTGCACATAGGACCGGCTGTTGACGGCTAACCAAAAAAGCTTCAATATATTTGAGAAGTTGTGAGTTGTGAGCGTTCATCGAGATCTTAAATGAAGATGCGATGTTGACACTGTGACCTGTAGTCGATACGTGTCTCGCAATGGATGAAGCGGCGTTTCGTCCTCGCTGAGTGTCACTCATTGGCGTGTTAGACATTGCAACTCTCAACAAATTTGGGATGTGCTCCTTGGCCCTGGTTTCAAGCATCCTTTCTGTTCTACCAATGTATGTGTTTCCGCAACTGCAGGGAAACTGGTAGATGCAATGACTGGTAGAAAACAAAGGGGGATAGTCTGGTGAACACCTTTGGTAAGCTGATCAGCGCCGCGCTAAAACGGGTGTATAATGCAGCAAAGCTTGTCCTGCTCTCACAAACCACTAGGTTACCTCTACCTCCGGTCAAAAATCTAACCCCTATGTTTTCTACCAGCCATTCCATCTACCAGTTTTCTTGCAGTTGCGGAAACACATACATTGGTAGAACAGAAAGGATGCTTGAAACCAGGGTCAAGGAGCACATCCCAAATTGGTTGACAGTTGCAATGTCTAGCCCGCCAATGAGTGACACTCAGCGAGGATAAAACGCCGCTCCATCACTTGGGTGCGAGAATGGGTAACCCCGAATAAGCATGCTCTTGAAGTAATCCAAAAGTATTCGTGGACTAGAGACATGGTAGACAAGTTCACGATGATCATCCATCGTTATTACAAGAAGACACAAACGTCCTTACGCGAATGCTCCCGATGATCGTGGCATGTTAATTCTGCTCTTCTAGATCATTCCAGTCGAACGGCTTTGCGATGAACTTTCTCTGAAATAAGTTTCTGCAAGTTCTTGATGAGGACAGGTTAATTGGTTTCCCGCAGTTGATTGGACAGCAACCCGTCAATAAAATCATCCTAAATCAATTTATAATTATGGGGGATCCACGTTTGCACTGAGTCGTTTGTTCTACAATTTCCACTGACGTACAGTTCTGATCAGTATTCCGAAGTATCAACAGAACTTATCAGCCCACCTTCTTCAATCCAGTTGACCACCAAACCCCTTCACTTTAGTAGGCCACAGTGCAGTCAAACAGAAAAACAAAAGAAAACTGCACTCTGGTTTACGTGATAAATGGTCCCTATCAAAGGTCAAGCGAACGACACCAACATTAACAAAGAACAGTAATAAATGTCGCCATTTTCTCCGTTAAAGCGTCCGTGAACATGCGCTAAATTATAGCAAAGCTGGAGGAAGGCATCGTGCTTCAGTGCACTAGGGTTGAGTGCTATAAACAGCCATCTTAGATTGCCTTTCTCTGTGTACTGTTTTCAAAAGTCAATATACTAGCTGACTTGCCTTAAAACAATTTTACTTGCAGCCAGTTAGAGTGAACCGATTATCATAATGAGGGCTGCTTAAAATATCCGCGCTTTAAACTTAGGAAACCTGTTACAGTGAGACTGTTTGATATTGTCATGACGCAGGAAAAAAATATCAGTTCGACCTACACATCCTGTGCTCAAACTTAGCATTGAAACACGACTTCATTATTCACTATTGCAATGTGTGCAGAAATAAATATTTAAACTCTGTTTTTACACTTCACAAGTTACCATGCGGCTTATTCAACCTATTGATAATTACTTATTACAACTGCACGAGGGCAAATTACAATAATCTGCTAGATTTCCATTACAGCTGATCAGAGGTATGGCATCAGTTGAAGACTTTTGTAGTTTGATAACCATTGAAGTCTTTTGAGAGAAAAGACCAGCGAACTGGCGCGAACAAGAGTACTGCTCTGAGAATACTGCAACATTTTCCCGGCGTAATACAATTTCAGAGTGCAAAAATGCATGTTGCGAAAACGGCTTGCATATGCTTCTGCTCTTCTAACAGAAACTACTGAGGAAGTCCTGTGACAAATCCAAGTGCTACGACTGTGTCTAAATCCGTTAAGTTGCGCTGGGCCTTTGATCGCCTAATTGAGATTCAACAGTTGACAAGTTCGTTTTATATCACTGGATATTAGCTGCGTATTTGGTCATGCTTGAGCTGAACGTCGATCACATTCGTTTCCAGTGCTCACGCACAGATGTCAAAAACATCGGGCAACTTGAGAATTGTTCATGAGCTAAAGTGGCTGAGATTCCAGAGGTGGTAATTCGGTTTTTCCTAATGCGAGGTCCACCGTTGCCCAAGGAAGGTGTGGCCAGAGTTATTTTCATGGCTGTGGCAAGGATATTCATTGCTGAACTGCACAAACAAAAGCAGAACTCGAAGATATTGCGTCTTTTCGGAACAGGTTGATCAGAACGCTTGGCTGAAAGCAAAGGCTGTGACCATATATGATTGGTTTTCAACCCGAATTACGGATTCCTCAGGTGGTTGTCCGTTGACGTCTCCTCGCTTTATAGTAAGGGTTTGGCTTAACTAGTGTATGAATACTTTCACTTAAAAAACCGGAGGAATACTAGCTATAACAACTGGTTTATATGCTAGCTTGAAATTTCTTACAGCCTGCAAGGGTCGATCATCACTCATGGAGCCACGCAGACCAACCGAACACCATTTGCTTTGATCGCGAATTCCACGCTCAGGCTGATATTTCAACCAATCCATCTGAAAAAGATGCACCGGACTCAAGCTTAGCTTTCTGTAATTTTCTTCATTACGTTGTGACCCACGGTGGGGTGAGGTAGTCGCATTGGTCACTGCATCGCTGCCCTCCCGTTAGATACTATTGCGTGATAATCAAGCACTCTACCAGACCCCATCACTCGTAGGTAGTCAGAGTACTTTCAGGCAAGTTCAGTGATCCCTGTAATGTTAACTTGCCCAGACAAATGGGCCTTGGCGATATCTATTGGAACTGACCAGAAGGTCGCGGTGTCCTCTTGAAAAATTATGGATATCTTCAGTATAACTCATTAACAAACCTCACACAATAAGTTGATTGCATCTAATGTGGGGACAAGGAACAGTGCTTATTGTATAACGTGAACGGCAGGAAGACCACTTCTGAATGGAAAATCTGAAATCAGATATGCATGCTGTTTAGCTCATATCTTACTAATCTATGAACTTGGATAAAGTTATTATCCTTGAGAGAGGAGTACATTAAACAGAGATCGATAGGTGTATTCGTTGAGAAACATATTCCATCAGCAGCGTCGTCGCAACAGCGGAGTGTTACTTTAGATTCCGTTGCCATTCATTTTAAAACAGTAATCGGTTAATCGTCACTTCCATTATTTTCCTTTCCGGAGATGGGTGATGAGGTAGGGTTCTTCAATCGATATACCACTATCTAACACTCAAGTACATACTAGCCGTGTTATGTCAACTACTCAGTTCGGTTCCAGACAGTTCGGCTTGTTTCGGTCAACTGACTTGAAATCCCTTACTTTGATTGCAACTGACGTTCACAGTTAGAAGTATGGGTGTGTATTCAAATTAGGTGTAGAATCGTGCGGGTTTTGCATTGTATTCCGACGCGCGAGTCTTATCAGCTTATTACATTCCACGGAAGCGACTGAACCCCGACGATCGGTCTCACGCAGTGGGCAATCCATCAATGCAGAACAACACCAAGGACATGGACCATAGATCTATTCTTGACCAAAAAGTCGAATCGACTATTGGGGTCATGAAACAGACGGTCAACAACCGCATTACCATTTCAGTTAACAATGCGCCTGTTACCAATCGCTGCCTCTCCGAGCATTCAAGAATGCTCCAGGAACAGAACTGAGCAGAAAGCAAACTTCTGAAAGTGGAGTGATGGATAAAGGCGATAAATTAGTCAGATAAAAAGAATTCCACTATTTCCTGCACGATCGAATTTAGTTAACCAGAGGATGAACACAATAAAACCGTAGTTGACAAAACAGTGAATCAACCGACTTCTCTCAATCTCTGAAAGAACAGGCAACATTTGACTGTCTTTCACTTTGACCAACGTTGTTTATTTCGGCAACCACTGTTGGATCAAGCCACTTGAGATGTTTGAGTCAGTCACAAGATGACAGAATTATCTGAAAACTGTTTGTTTGTCTCATACTTAATTTTCAGCAAATTCCGGTCAAGGTCACTTAATACAAGTGACTAATGCGGATGGTGAGGTACATTTTGTTTCAACAATACATATTCGCAATCTGCTTATACGATAGCCTGGGTCTTGAGATGAACTGTCAAACAAAAAATGGTCCCAAGTTGATTGTCTTCAAGATAAACAAGCCCAAAATAGGCTGATTGACACTAAGTGACTGGAACAAATTGATATAATCTATTTGTAGTAGATGGGCTGAAGACGGACATTAGATTCCTCTCCTAGTCAACCCGGAATAAAAGCAAAATCATCAACCATTTTAACAATGAAAATGCAAGAATCGGAATAATTGTTATACGAACATCCAAATAGATATCAAGACATCCATCGCATGCAAATAAGTGATAACTTTGAGTACAGCCTGTGTCAAGCTGTTGGATGTCAACAACATACCGAAAACAACAACGAAGTCCTGGTGTCTAATTGATTTAATTTTACGTACGTTAGTTATTTGTTTATCGAGTTGGCAAAATGATTTCCATTCTTGATTCGTTTCCATCATCCTGTCAGTTTTGGACTGATATAAGACTAACCTTTTCGATTTTTCACGCGACTATTGTCAAGCCATTACTGTTGTTTTTTTTTTACCTCCGATTGACGGATATTTCTCCGAACCTCTTATCAGTTTTCCGGTTCCTACAGCTGTATCGCATATCCGCTTTGATTAATTGACAATTTTCGAAGGTTGTATATCTTGTGTGGGTGTGAATATTTTGTGTTGCTTCGGGGCAATAGCTACCGTGTGGAAAACTATTACCACATTTCTATCACCGGTTCCTCTAAACTGAAGCGGATGTGAGTATTAGAAAATATATCCACAATAGGCGTTTAATTATAATTGATCGGATTTTTTTACCTTTCTTCCAGGAATTACGTAACTTTCTCTAGTATTACTTACAACGGAACATTCTTTGACAAATATTGTACACAATGTGACTTAAAAAAGACTCTTAGCAGTTTCGTTTCATTTGTTTGCATTATATTTTTCATCACACTTACTTTCGCAGCTAATTACCCTTTTGTGTTCTATACATTTGTTAACTCTATATGAAGGGCCTTTAAGTTTGTTTTTCTCATAAATGTACACTTGATCAGTTAAATGAATTTATTTCGGTACTAAACAACAATTCAAAAATAGTCAATCAACCAAATAGCAGAGAAAGAATTAGAAAGTAATTATTCGTTTTTCTTTCACTAAATTGGTTTTTTTTCTTTGAAACAACTTCTCGATAACTTTACAGCTTATAGGAGCACGTGGTTGTTTATTTATCAAAACAAAACAACTATATCGGTTGCTTACCCGCACTTGGGTTTTGTCGGCGTAAACATTGAGGAAATGTGTTCACATTCTTATTGTTCTTTTCATCGATAAGCGTTTAATTACTGTTTGATGGTATATCATTATTTTCAGGGATCAGTTAATGGACACTGAAATTTTATGTGTAGTTTAGATGGAGTGTAAACCTATGCAGTATTTTTGAGCGCGTAATGTATTCCACGTATATCCTCAACTTTTTTCACGTTGTGTGGTCAGATTTGATATTGCTGATACCAAGTTTTCTGAAAAGTGATTTCACTGCAGTCGGCCATAACCGAAAATGATTCTTATATAGGTTGCCTTTATGTGAAGCAGAACTGGGTAAATCGAACTCCTAGAACAGAAAGTTAAACCTCGTAACTACTGTAGTTTATAATCATAAAGCAAAGGAATATTTAATAAAGTTTGCTTTCATGTTTTGTCCTCATAATTATAAATATGTTCCCTTGTCAACAGAAGTAAAATAAAAGTGTTCTTATTAGAGGCTGAACTTGTGTTTACTTTTTCGAACTGAAGTAAGGACTTTCCTGAAAAACAGTAGCACGTATTTATACTAGCAAAATTAGGAAAAAATGATTATATTGTATGGTTTCCGGCAACAAATTTCAACTTGAGTTGAACAGTTTGTTGGACAGTTGCAACTGAATGTACAACAAACTAATCTACGCGATTGTGCTGAATTCAGTTAACGATATAAACCCTCGTGTATAGTACAATCGTTTGTATTGTGTAAGCGTCGCGTCTGATCAGGTTTGCCTTCATGGAATGAAACACAGCGCAGGTTTTTACAATATTGCTTACTGAAAACAAATTGTATTTATATACTTTTGTATTCTTTGTCGGGTAGACAAACATACGTATAAGTTAAAATTGTGATTATTTATCCGAATTTACTTGGCAAATGAGGTTGCTTCAAGTCAAAGACGCATGAATGCATTCCATTCTGCTGAATATAATTGAATAATCAACAAATTACGAAGTAATTGGAACTTGTGCGTACAGCGCTTCGAATGACATTCAAAGTAAATTATATTAATATGTTACGGACAAGGTTACCTTCAGTGTCAAACGAAACACGACCCGGAACTACCAACATCGGTCAGCAAGTAAGATTCAAATATAACTCACATACGGCTCTGGATTTCCGCTCCCTCATTTGTACCTAACGCCATCCTTTTTTTAGCATCGAACGCTTAATTTTATATCTAGAACGCTGTCGATAGTGAGTCTGAGTTTATTGCATGAACCAACACTTATTGCGCAAAATTCACTCCACCTCGACCCAACACATTTTCCGACACACATCATAAATCTTAGTCTTTATCCAACTGTCGTTGTCCGATTTTTCCGGAATACCGGTCTCAGACAGCTAATTGTGAGTGTCTATTACCAAAGTAGCCAGCAATTTGCATTTTTCTGATGTGGATATTATTGTTCTCATATAAACAGTGTACTATTTACATCCACTATCATTGTTCGAAGCTTGAATTGTTTGCACCCCCGATTGACTCTTCCAGCGTACGTTACTGTTAGGGCGCCCACCCTGTGGCTGTCCCAGGGCGCCTCCGTCGTGAGGATGAAGAAAAAACCACTTGACTCAGTCTTACTTAGCGGAACTGTTCAAATCGGTTGAGACTTTTTATACCGCTATGTACATGTGCGATCCTGACTTTCTCATGATGTGGCGGGAATGTGTTCATGACGTGCCCTATAAATACCCTGTACTCGTCGCCCTAGCCGCACCCCGTTTTGTAGTGGAACGAAGCTTATTATTTCGAACGCGTCTTCTGGCTTGCCTTGGGAGGGAATACGGACAGTCGGGGTACTATTCGGGACTGAGATTTTCGTGTGAATTATTACCGCGGCGAGAATCCGATTTTATCGAGCGAACCATTATACCGAGATCGAACCAGCGTATCGTTTAGGAGGGTTTACAACAGTATATTATTGTTCTCATATAAGCAGTATGCTACTTACATCTACTATCATCATTTCGTTTTAACGGAAGCAAAATAATGATGAGTTTCTCACATCCCACGTGAGTGATCAGCTGAATGCATTGAACAAAAGTCACAGCAGAAAGTGGAATGCTAAAATAATCCGTTGAAAATAAACTTTGCCAAGTCCTTTTCAAACTGCAATATTACATTTTCTGATGCAACTAAGAGAATAGAAATTTAGAGAACAGAATGTATTGATTGAGGGCATTCGATCGTTTGTTTAAGTGGTACACACAAGTGGGTGCAAGCGTTACTAAAATAAACATTACAGTAGTGTAGTAAATGGTGATATGATCCGGTTACGTAAAACATCTTTTTAGGTAGCCGAAATTCAAATTAGTTTAGCTTACATTCACAATCTATACAATTTGGAGCGGTTGTGAATCTGCCTTGATTACATTTCGCTTGGTTCACCACATAACACTATTTATGGTGCAATTTTGGCAGATTTTGTGAAGAGAAACGATTGGTCTTACTTTTGACCATTCATACAGATGCTAACATGAGGAAGCAGTTGATCGTTTGCATTCAGTAATCCAACCATATGTCATGTAGAGTGAATAGCGCAGTGGTCAACTCGATCACCTGATAAAGAGATGGATCATAGTTTAAGTCACTGCGATGATAAGGATATGCGCTACTGACGAGTTCTGACAAGTGCAAAACTCGAGTACATCAACTCTATTCGAAAGAGGTTGGCTGAAATGGTCAACTTGAATAAAGAGGCTACGATTAATAGAGTGATGTTTAGTTTTTATTCACGTAGTTTTGTGAAGTTATTTACTGCATTGTACCACCCACTTCATCAGCTCTAGGCTAGCATTGTCATCATATCTACTGAAAACGTCTACCATAACCAAAATACGCATTAAATTAATTCAGACCAGCTAGGTCGAGGACTTCACGTGTGTACGTGTCTGACCACCTGCATGTACAGAAAAGAGAACGAATAGATTTATGTGGCAGCAAACCGGTTAACCTTCAAAGTCATCCACTCTTCGGCAGCATACGACTCATTTACACCCCAAAAGTTGGAAGCAAACTCAAGTTTTCTCCTGCAGCCAACTGTCAAATATTGAAATCGAACATACGCTTCTGAGAGAATCTTCCTGTGATGATGTTCCGCTTCAGACATGTGACAAATGTACAAGCTCAATGTATTGCATGGTTTTTTGATATAGTCTCCAATAGTTACTTCCAAACCCAAGAGTTCAAACGTCACAGTAACAACGGTTTAATCGGCCATAATTGTCAATTTACGTCCATCTGCGCCACATACACACCAGGCTATCAAATGCAAGCCACAGGTAGTAACGTCTTTATAGACGGGATTTCACTTTTCCATCTGAGTGACCTGGAATGTATACCCTTAGTTTGTAAATTTATCGTTCTAGACTTGCTCATATTTATCGGCTCTTGCTTGCCTTGCCGGTATTTGTGGTCTGATCAAAACTCGTTCAATCGAGTTGTCTTTATTTCCACTTGGTTGCCTGCTAGCTGAGTTATTTCTCGCTGATTGCTGCAAATACCAATACGGTGACACATTTAACATGAGCTGATACAAGTATATGTATAGGCGGTATAACCTACACCTTATACTTCGGCAGTATATACATAGTGATCCAGACGAACTGAATCGACGCTTTCCTATATAACACAGGCAACTGTTAACTGCGTTTTAACAGCTAACCTACCCATTTTGAAAGAATGTAGGAAAGGCTGCGTAAACAGTCCTGAATGCATCGGTTCTTTCATTTTTGTAGAAGAAGTCGGCTTGTGAAATTCAACTGAAAGTAGGGTCGGTGTGAAATCTTGCACATGACTATTCTGTCATGATTATCGCGAAATTACTAGCGTTGCAGTTAACAACCTAGTCTTACAAGCTGAATGATTGGAGTATGAATTTCGGTCCGAATGAGAATATACATAATATTTCGAAGTGGATGTTCGTTTAAAATGTTTGACGACGGGTGCGTGTATAATAGTAAGTTGGTAACCATGCGCGTTATTTTTGTTTGGTCCTTGTTAATTAATCATTTCTCTTACATCTTAAGTGCTCTCAGTAGGAGTTGCGAGTCGTCGTCGTAGAGATTGAGTCAGTCGTTCGAATTGCGCGCGACGACTTGTTTTTTTTTGAGGTAGTACTAAAGCCCAATTGTGGTGCAGCTTATCCGTCCCGACTTCCTCCTAGTGAAACCTAGCATCTTTGGTTTCGCTCACGCTTTATCTCGTCGCCATTACACGCTCTGTTGTGCTTGCATGTGTCTGCGTGAATTATAGGTTCGAGAGTTTGTAAATTTGGTGGACTAGACATCGATGTCTGTTGTTGTTTTCCTCTCTTTATTTTCCTAACAATTTTGTTATAACTTGGTACTTTACTAATAAGGCTGCCGACATTCATTAAGTGGGCTTCCTTATTAGGCTGACCAGAAATCTGTAAGACGCCCGGTCTTTTATGGAGGCGACCATTTCAGATCCAACATACGGATGGATGTTGCGTAACGCGACAATTTTGCGAATATCAGGCATGTTGACAAAACTCTAATCTATTGCTTGCTTTAGGAGTGGGCTATCATAGAGGCATATCTAAGTGCAAAAACTGCAACCAAGTGAGGGCAATGCTTAATTGGGAGTAAAAAAACACCCGAACTGCCATTAATCAGCTTACTGATGGTGATCTATTCAAACAACTCAGATGGTTTCCGTACTTTTTCCTGAGCATATTTCATTTGAAATATATATGAACGTGTTGTGGTAGAAAAACTACGGCAACGTGAACACAAGGCCATTTCATTGTGTGTGGTTCTGGACTGCTTGGCACAGCTATAAATCGTCCGGTTGACGACCTATATATTGTTTCCCGCTGTTTACGATCCCTTCGAGGTCGCTGGATATCAGTCGGCTGAAACCCATTTCAGTTGGTTTTGAACGATCGCCGTTAGAATGTAGACGATCGCCCTGAATCTTATAACACAAGGAACTCGGCGGGGGGCAATTTGAGCATGTGCTTTTATTTACCCACTTTATATTCTCTTTCGGAAACCAGGAGATTTCAAAGGAAAGTTTTATTAAATAGTCGCTAGTTATAACTATGAACAATTCCCATTCGTCAAGTCTCTAGTATCACTTGGAAGTATACAGTGTGCTAGCTAAATTTTGATTGCGCAAACCATAACTTCACTATGTTGAAACAGAATGAAAAGTTTCATTGCAGCATTTTCGTGCATTCGATTTGGAGACGGTTCCGTCGGTCAGTAGCTGACGAAAATAATAAAGCGTGATGGCCTTTACTCAGTTCATGCCACTGTGAACGGTTTAAGCAGCTAAGGTTGTGGTATGTGTCCGAGAATTTGGGCAATGGAAAAGTAATCGGCTGCAGTAATTTTGGTTGTTTAAAATTCGAAACCTTTGTTTAAGAACTAAATACGTTATGACTTAATTGACTCCTAACCTGAACGTCTCGTGAATGATCAACATTTTGCTTGGAACTAGAGAAAATGACCGTTTCCAAGCAATATTTTGCATTCGGTAGTTCTGAATGTTTTTTATTTGAGCAAGGCGGGAGAATACTATCTATTCTAAGGAGACAAGGGTGAAAGAAAAGGAAATAAACCTACCATCAGAGCGACTGAGCATTGCTGGAGACCGATCCGATTAAGCTGACCTTATGGGCGAATACGGTTACTGTTTGACTGTTTTTTCTCTCAATTACCATTTACCGAGACTATCGGGTCGATAAACATTGAATTCGGTACTACCATAAGACGAAAGCAGAAAGGAAAAGGTTTGATTAACCTGACCCTGACCCACAGAAAGTATTCATGTTCGTCACTGTTCTTGTGAATTAATAATTGCACAAGTTGGCAGACCTGATCCTATTGGAAATTCGAACAAAGAACTCGTATGCTGCATGTGATGATTTGATCACTGTCGTCCAGACGGACAGTTCATATTATGCTGACCGAGCCAAACAGGTTAGGCACTTAGAAAGGCTTACGGTGTTGAGTGAACAACAAAGGACATGTCCTGTCTCAGACGACTGGACAAGCTACTAATGGTCGAAATCTTTGCGTAAGGCTGAGCCAACTTGTTTCTGAAGCTGAAAATGATCAGCTTCAAAAATGTCTTCGTAAGCTACAGAACATATTGATTACAAACTTTAACTTTGACTGATTTTCAACACTGGTCTGATTAATGTAAATATTTCAGAAGTCACTTTTGCACAGAGGTCACACCAAATGGCAGTGCTATTTTTAATGATGAGTGAGTGCCTTAAACCAGTAGTTTCTTACAATATCTGCGCACACAGGAGTGATGTTAAAAGCTTTTTTCAATGTATGCCAGGTTAGCAGGCAAGTATACATTGACTTTTGGTGTGTTCTGGATAATGAGAACTCGCTTGAACTAGATAGCACTGCGCACCTACCTGGAACACAGGGGGGCTAATGTTAGTTTACTTTGAAAACTCGCCGTTGTTACATTCCCTCAGAGCAGTTTTTCAACGTTACCATATCATACTAGTTTCCTATATGTGTAGCAAAGTGGCTAAATGTGGAAGGTACCTTGTGCACATAAGCCAGCTACACAGTCATCATAGCTCGACAGAAATTAGCAAGTCCTATTGTCGAAACGAAGCGTTCGTCTGTAATAGTAAAGAAAATTTACGTAAAGAGAATATCTAACACTAGTTGTAGCTGAGTGATGCCTGAAACAAACCCAATTTCGGGCAAATCAGCATAGCTGGATATACCTGCTGACATAAAGGTGTCATGGTTATCTAACAATGAAATTCATCGACTGGAACAATCTATTAGGTCATTCAACGCCGTTTGACTGATTGGAAGACTGGAAACTGAAAAGAAACCACGTCGCATCACAATTAAAAGTGTACACCACTGAATGTCTTCAAACGACCCAACAACCAATCTATATGGGTGACCAGCAGATTAACATATTCGGGTGTTCATCATAAATACATACGTTTTCCAGCACAATAAATGCTGATCGGAGCTGATCTTTAGATGCACTTTTAAGGAAAGTCAATTTACTGCCTGTCGTCACAACAACAACCTGTCACACAACAACGTTGTGTAGACGTTGTCATATCGTCGAACACAGGGACCATGTACCAATCTAGTGAACATCAGACAGGCCACTAGGAGGTCATCAAAAAACAATCGGTTACATTCACTTTTGGTCAGTCAACAATGTGCTCAAGAAGACGTCACCTGACAGAATAGTTATAAGCTCGAAGGTGAAAAATTACTTTTTGTTCGTTTGGTTTCACCGAGTATTTTATGGAGGTCGACGACAGTAGCGGTGAAATGCAATTGGTATGTCGGTATGCTGTTGACTGCCGAATCTGTTTAGAAATTCTTGGTCTGAACTACACTTTACACATGCTTTGGCTACGCTGATAATGTCACCCTAGGTTGCCATTTTCTTTGTAATCATTATTGTGCATTTGTGGTGTAATTTCTCTTGGTATTTTTCTCAGACTTTTACTTTCTTATGGACCCGACTATTTTTATGTGTTCGCTTTCCGTCGACAACTGTCCAGATTGCGATGTCGGTTTTCAGTTGCTACATTATGAACGTTTTCTGCTATTCTGTTAATAAGTTGATTTATATTCAAGGTGTAAAGTGTTTGAACTACAGAGTCCTTTAACACTATCGTGCAACCTCTAATTATTTCGACCCCTATTGCTGACTTAGAAGAAAGTTCAATTAATCCGATTGTCTAAAAGGACAATTATAAAATTGCGATTTAGGTCGCCCTTGGTGGATCAGCATAGATAGCCAGGAGCAGTTTAGCGTTACTTACTTAAACTTCGTGGACTAATTTTATGAACGAGTTCGACAGTTGAATGTCACGAAATAAATAGGTACGGAAAAAGGAAGTTCATTACACTTTCGATGAGGGCATGATATACGCCTTATCAAATATCACCGTTAGTGAGGAAAGAATTACTGTTATGAAACGGTCACCATGCAATAATTGCAAATCTGAACAGCAATAATAGTGTTGAATGAATTCGTGATAATAGATCATAAGTGAAAATAATTGCGTTGAATGATGTCAAATTTGGAGACATGTTAGTTTGGTCCAGTTGGGCAACAAAAGACAGAATTCCCGTTACAACTTTTGATTCAAACCGAATCACCATTACAATTCGAGAAAAGTTTGGACAATTTGATTGTTCAACATGCGTCAGTCAGAATCCTTGATTACTGGTGTGTACTGTTAGCGAGTGCTGTTGCAGATTTTTTAATTGCGAAGCCATCCGATTTTGAAAATCCAACTTCTTTCTGGATACAAAGCAATCACAGGAATGTCGGTTTTCCAAAGAGCATATTCTCAACCAGCTACTTTAGGTAACCTTGACAGGAGTCCAGCTATGTGAAACTAAGACATATGAATAATTTCTCAGTAAGATTTTCATTTCCTTCGGTGATACTACCCAATCACGTAGTACGCTTTCCAAATGATTTCAGAGACTGAAAGAGGTTATAGTAGGAGCATGTCGGTCAGCATGCAATATTTTGCATTGCAAAGATGCGCGTCGCATCTGGTGAATAACAATTCGGTCAATCAGTTCACTCACCAGTATATACGTTTCTCTAGTAGAAGAGCTAAGCGGAATCTTCAGTTTCCCGTACTCCACGTCGGTGAAGTTAATGTTGGACAGAACCTGTACGAGTGCACTATCTGAAATGTTGTTTACAGGAAGGTAGTCCAGGATTGGAGAAATTGGGAACTCTCGACAAACATAAATTGAAGAACCGAACGAGTTAGACAGTCGACCATAAAATTCCATCCTACGTCCTGGATCATCACATAGTGATTCTAGTATATTTGTGTGATAATTGTATATGGAGAATCGGGCACTAGAGCACGCTACAAGAAACCAGAATTTGAACGAAAATTTACCAAGATATTTCATGGCATGTTATTAGTTTGATAATTCGAAATCGGTTTAAAGTACATCTGTGATCCGTGTATCCTTTGCTAGTTGAGAATCCCGTCTGCTTATCCAGAATCTCGTAAACACAACCTGTGTTTCAAAACTTACAAATTGAACATTTCGGTAGCCGTTGACGCAAGACTAATGCATTTGTGATTGCTCCAATGGATTTCTTTTTTCTAACAATACGAGAAGCCATTGGGAAATCCTAATCACCACGCACTACAACACCATCCTGAAAAGTCGTAAACGATGCTATTTGTCTTGATACTCACCTCACGTCATCTTAGTTCAGAAGAACAGAGGTTCGTATTCTGGGGTCTTAAGAAGATAAATTCCGAAACCCACTTTGCTCCCAACGGGAGACCGTCTTACACGTAATAAATGATCATTCAAGCACCAACAGCCGTGTGTTTCTGCTGATCGATAGGTCAACAAGAATAAGAATCAAAAATAGTGATAGTTCGCTATTTGTAGACAACAGGGCATTTTCTGGTTCTTTCGACAATTAGATCACATGATGTGTAACTATTTTGCACGTGCTTTAAATCATTTTCCTTTGAATTCTGAGATCTTTATATGAATGAGGAAATAACGCTTGAAACTTTTTCTCATCTGGCGATAGCTGAAACCGTAGTTTTTGATGTTTGTACAATCTTTTGTAATTTGTTTCATTGTATTTCGAATGTTTCACCTTTCTCAATTCTACATATACACTTGATGTTTAAACCATGCGAATCGAAAATATAGCTTTTCTCGTAGGTCCCGAGCAGCGCCTTCTCTCTCTGCTCTATGCCATTCTGAGGAGTTAGAGACTAATGAAATCAGTTATCCATTTCAAAGTATTGCTCTTTCCACTGTTACATTGACTGTGGACTCAGAATCCTTCTTAAACATCACGACAGATGGAATTCATTGAAAATACTTACATTCGCTATGATGAAACACTGAACCAGCACGAATTAAAGAACGTCTGTGGGCGAATACTTTTTGTTTCCATCGTATTTTCATTTCGTGTTCGTATTTGTGCTGCATATAGTGCGTAGATCCACTACAGGTTGCATGAGTGTCATAGGTTTTGAATAGTTTGGTTGCGATTCACCTAGTTTATCATGATTAACGGCGGGGGGAAATAATACAATGGTCGGCTAAATGAGCCTGGGAGTTAACAAGCTTAAGTGATAGTTACTAGATAGTTGGGGTTGTGGTTGGTGTTATAAACACAGATGATGTTAACCGTGTGTTGAAACGTTAGTCGCTCACTCGCTTTGATTACTCATGCAAATCTGTTCTGACTGGCAGTTGTGTTTGCAGATTCGGTAGGGTAAGATGGAATATAGAGTGCATTTTTGATAATACTGCAGTTGTGGCGGTTATTGGGTAGCAATGTATGTAACGCATTTCAGTCCTCTTCTGAGGTCACGACGGCTATACAGTCAAGTTCCCTTTCAAAGTCTTGCTGACCAAAGGCGGTACCCGTCCACAGGTTGGATGAACTTGGATCTTACACGGATAATAAGTTGAAATTCTACCGTTTTTGTACAGTTCCGTGTCACAGATCACATACCTTGAAGGCACGATCGACTTAGCCCGTCACGGTTAAACCACAGACAATTAACAGTCGGGCACACTCAGAATATTCAGACTTCTGATAGTCAGTCACATAGCTACCAGCAGTAGTTAACAGAAACAGCATAACGTATAACGTTGGGGGTAATAGACTGTCAACAGTTCATCTTATGAATATCACACAAAATTTGGAGTCTAGCAGGCAGAATATCTGTTTGTAGGTTACGCCTGAGGTTAACTGTAGGTTTGGGGTCGAACGTCAGGCGGCTGATTTTCACCGAATCGGATCTAGTGATCCCAACTGGATGGAGAGTCCGAAAAATTCGAGCGAACGTACTAATTTGATTGATAATATCTCAGTTACATTGGAAGCTAGCAGCCAGTAGCACTTTGAAGTGTAAGCCTTAGGCCAATAATTCCGATTGAACTCCTGTAGTCGTCACGTTTAGCGACGCGACCAGATATGGGTTTAGACATCTTGTCGTAAACTTCCTTGTAACAGATAATGAGAGGGGTTCAAAAGGGTAGACCAGAGCGTCTGCTGAACAAAATATTGACCAGTCAACCAGTGCATTTGACTTAGATGTGACCATGGGCGCTGAAATGGTAGCCGATCTGGTTCCTGACAGTGTCAGCAGAGTGACCGTGCGATTTCCGGTCAATGAGATACCCATCGGCGGCTTGTTCGACGAAGTACGTGTGTAAAACAAAATTTGCTTAGATTTGTGACTGGGGTAGATCGCGAGTTTCTGCAGGCCGTAATTGTTACTTGAGTTACTTGTTTAGTTAGGGGACCACTCACATGAGATTAGAAAAATTACACCTTTTGAAAGTTCTTGAAACGTACTTTCACTTGGTACTGAAAACTGTTTGGAATTTGATGATGCACTGTACTTTGGGCGTGATTATGGGAATTGAACAAAGAGTAGGTACTCTGAAGTGGCGGTCGTAGTATGACGCGCTGTATGCATAAATTACAGACACTGTTAGATAACGCTTCGCAAATGTATTCGGATGAATCCAGGTTAATCGCACTAAGAGAAAGTGGCACGAAGGAAACGCATAACATCAGAGCACTGAAATGTACGTCGGTTTACTGTCCGCCCTCTCCCCATACTGCTTCCATCATCTACTTACAGCCAACAAGCAAGCGCCTCACTGGCCACTTCGCAAATTAATACTCTCCGTCTGCTTCAGCCGTCAATCAGAGCATACTATTCAATGTTATACTTCCTAATGATGTCTCCTATTCTGGTTAGGCGGTAAAATCTGTAGCGTTCGGCAAGCGTAAGACAAGCACTTAGGGCCAGCCATACGATGACTTAATTGTTGCGAACACGTAGTGGGATGTAACGGGTTGCTTCTACAAACCGCAGTGGTTTGACGGGATACATAACAATCTGAAGGGTAAAAGTCGTTGGCCTATTCTTCTAACACAGCATTTCCAAATAAAAGCCCCATCATAAGTTGGAATTCCGCAAAATTAACTGAGGTTGTAACTGAGTAAACTGGTAACTTCACATGCGGAAACAACAATGATTGAAGCATTCAAGAATATCCCTTTGCAAAGATGGCGATGAACGCCTCTACGTCCGCAATAGACACCCTGGTGGCACTTGGATCACTTCCCATCTTCGTACTGTAAAACGCAGAGCAAAAAAATCCACATCAGTTGAGAGTAGTACGTTTCTTAGTAGTTTCTGTCTTAGGTGTCATTAACTTTATATTTCGTTTATACAACAGCTGTTTCAACGTAAACGTTGTAGATTTGTCAATTCTCTCTAACGAAACTGGAGAACGAACTACAAGGTAGATAATCAGTGTTGTTGCAATTCGAGGTTTTTTCGCTAACAATAGTTAGACTCAATCATTGTCTGATTCAGACCAAATTAAAGTTGGCTTACATTCAGATAAAATTGTGTTTGTTTTCATTTAGTTGTAATGGTTTAATTTGCCTGAACACTATTGCACGTTTTATCAACTTACAGCAAAACTGTGTGCAACTTAAAATAAAATATTCAAGAATCTAAACAGCGTAAAGTATGCAAAACTTAGATTAAAACAACCTATTGCGGATACATCACTAGATACTCGAAAACGACTGATTGTAGGAAGACAAACAAGCAATAAGCATACAGTGAGGCAGAAGAGAATGAAGGGTGTGGCCTGTGCGAGTGATTTTGCTATAGGAGTAAATGACATTATGGTTTACGACGCGTTTTATTCATGTTAAATGCACTGGAATCAGAGCTTCATCCGAGAATCTAAACAAACTTTCAAAAGTAAACTGTTGGTTAATGGCGCGTTGATGAACTGCAGAAACTTCCAAGATGTCGGACACATTTGCCGTTAACCTTGGTACAACTGGGGTTAACATCATCTTGTCACTGATATTTCTCCTCCTCATCCTGTGCCTGAGTGGACCTTTATGAAGCTGTTTCTGATTAAAGCTTCGCACGTCCATCTTGATGACAATTATTTCGGTGGTCATGTTTATCGTTGCGTCCTTGTAGTCGTCATCTGTTACCGTATGAAAGACATGGTTACTTGTCATCATGCTGGTACAGCTTCCAATATATGTGGGTACCCACTACAAAGTGTTCACAAACACCACTAACTTCAGTCATGTAAGCTTGTGTCTCTGGTGGTCCGTGGGTAAAACCATCGATAGAATGTTATTCAGATGGCCGACTTCTATCGGCTTTCCTTGGCTTGGTCAATTATACGGAACTCAGAATCAAATGTAGTAGCTCCAATCGAAGAGAACATGGCAAACACAAGTGGTTTACTAACGTTGATATCTGGTACAAATTGAATTGCTGCATTTATAATAACCATGATGTGGGAAAATAATATCCTCTACTTTACAAACAATATCGCATGCGGAAGGCCGAATGAAGTGACTGGCCTGAAAGGCGAAAAGTCAAACAATGAAGAGGTGATGGTCCTTACCATATGCTGGCTGAACTGAATTATTGGGAGTACTTGTAAAAGAATAGTTGGGTGATGGAATAAACCGACTGAGTGCAAAGAAAAACGCCTGTTACACGCCGATGATGATAACCAACTCATCAGGACTTGAAGGAAACTAAGTTGCTATCGTAACTTGATATACGGCCTACGAGCGCGTAAACAGACAACAGAATAACGATTATGGAAACAGTAAATAACAGAACGGCGTTCAACGTTACTGAACAACTGATTACGAAATATGCACGATTAATACGAATCTTCCCGGCCAATTCAACTATCCGGGGCTAACGAGCGAACACAGAGTAAAGACTGGCCTCCGAACAGTGCCACTTCATGTCACTCAAGCCGAAGACAACACGGTCACAAGCTAGACCACAT
>JTDE01000003.1:104812-144318 GCA_014338405.1 Paragonimus skrjabini miyazakii
TACTGCAGGTTCGGACGTAATGGCATTCACTTATCAAAGTGGATTTTTGACCACAAACTTGTCATTTGTGATTTCCATCAACATATCGCTTGCATATCGTCAGCCTGTAATGGTTGTCGGAAATGTGTATTTATAGTCTGAAACCATATATTGCTGCCACTATCAGACTAATAGGGGTTGTCTGTTACGTTACTACCAGCCCAAAGACAGCCGCCTGGTTTAATTTTATAAACTGGTTGCTCTGTCTTATTTGACTTGATATGACAAAACAAGTGAGTAGTGGATTCTTTGAGCAGCATGTTTATAGAAACGAATTAACATCCAATAAGACAATGTCAGACAGGCGTATATCTTCCAGAGGTGATACTGTCTGGAAACTTTTCTTCACGATACAGTTTCACAGGTGTTCTCGTCTTAGATTTAAACAGTTAGCCAACAAGCTGAACATTTTGCTATGGCGAATTGGGTACGGCCAGTGTCTACACTAACAAAACACTGGATGCGAAACTTTTATGGAATTCATACACCTGTGAAGTTTGACTCTCTATCCGTTTGAACCTTTCAAACGCTGTAGGGTTCAGAAACTTCCTTCCAGATAACAATTGCATCTTCTGGGTTGCTACGCCTTTCCAGGTTTGCTGGGTTATCCAGATTTCGTTCCCGAACAAAGGGTAAACTGTAATTGAGGACTGAGTCCATTCTTCTATTGTGGTTTGACCGTTTTAGTGTTTCATCCAGTATACTTTATCAGGTAGCAAACTCGTAAATTCTCCGTTAGCGTAGATTATATACAACACATATATTGTGTTGTAGAGCTGCCCTGGGGACTAGATGTAGTCAAGGGCTCGTTCGCAATATAGTCAATCTCTGTCAAATTTCGAATCTGGCTGAGGCTGACAGAGCTATTCAAAAACGTTCTTAAACACCGTTTATTTGCAACATCCGCGTGCATCGGTTGAATGCAAACATGTAAACCACTGGCCAACAATTCAACTTGGAACTAGCTTAGTTAGATCACGGTTTAATTCACGATATATTGGAGACTGTGGGACGGCGTTTTGATCACGTTATGATGCAGAAAATATATCAGCTTTTCTTACTGAGACAATCCAGTTCTTCAAACAACAGTGCAACTGAACGTATCGCAACACGTTCGAAATACCGAGAACAGTTCACCGATAACTGACTTTTCGCTTAGTCACGGTTAATGAAAACTTAGCAGGCACTTGACGATTACTGAAAAAATATATTATCTAAGGAAACCTTTACATATTCGCCGTCTGGTCAAACAAAACAAGGAAATAATATGATCAACAGCCATTACTGTTTGTCAAGAGTATTCATTATACTTAAATGCATAATTTATCGCAGGCTGTCGGTGTCCTCCTTCTTGCACCAGTTGTAATCTATCTTCTAGGCTTCAAACCAGGAATGCAGTTTTGGACAAATAAAATAACTGACGCTTTTCAGACGATAAGCTGCAGGGGTTCTGCTAATCACGAAAGTACATTGTAACAATCAAACACTTTATTGTCGTACGCACAGCGTAAGCTACGAATGAAGCGAGTGGCCACCCACAGTTCCTTGACACTGAGTTGAGTAAGGAAACACATTAATTCGATGTGATTGTCATAGGAACCAATAACTCATATATGCGAACTTCCCCTCAACGGCCTATAAAACAGACCCATTTGTCTGCATCCCAGAATAGATACATGTCACTTAACGATAACACGGCTGCAGCCCACAAACATCACACCACCGTGTGACGCCGACGCCACATTTGTAGCATTACGACGTTGTGTCCATGCGACTTAAAAATTTGTGCGTTTAAACAATCTTCAACAAACCTCTGTAGAGAGGAAAGGAAACCTACAGTATGATACAGCATATGATGTTAGCCTTTCGCCAACTTTGTATACCTACGGAGGTTACATGCTCATCTACGGATGAAGCTACTTTTGCCCAAATCCTTGTGAAACCCTAATATATGTGAATGTTTCCGGAACGCTGACAGTGAGTAATAGCTCTTGACAGGTTCAGTATTGTTAACTATTTTTCAGTCCTCAAGGTCATACATGATTGAAAGTTAGAGTGACATTGTCATGTTCTCAACAGACTAACTGATTTTTAGTCAGTAACAGTTAAGATAGCCAATATCCTCGTAAACGTTTGAAGCAAGGAAGCCGTATCGTTTAAGGTGAATAACATTTCTCTACGTAAAATTAGCGGCAGCATTATGAATTTGTTTAAAAAATAGTTTTCAAACGTTAATACTAAAACTGAAGTACTTCCAATGAAGTGTTGGCATATAGTATAATTGTTTCCTACTTAATGGCCTCCATGATCAAGAATCCTTTGCAAACTCATTCCTGTAGAAAACGTTCATCCTTCAAACTAGTAGATTTCCCTAATGCCATCCTGTTTAATAAACCGTTATTTTTGAACCGTAGGATGACAGCAACCAGAACAACACAGACGCTAAGCAGATGATATATTAACAAAAGCCGCACATGTTTTGCCGTTTAACTAAGACAGTTGGATAAGCATGAGTTCTAGAAGCAAACTTGTTTAGTAAAGTATCGGGATGTAGCCAGCTGAAGTGACTAGCATTAGATTGCCAACGACTCACAGCTGAGTTAAAACCTGCCAGGCAAAATACAGGTTAACCAAAGACTAGATACTCTAAATGTGATCTTGGGTGAGATCGAACAATATAACTGTTTGATGGGGGAGAACCAACTTGTTGATAATTGCAATAGCAGTATAATCGTAAACCAAAGCATGTGGATATCAGGCAAAACAAGTTTTAAGCCGCAATTTCTAGAAGTGTTTTATCGTTTTGTATAAATTTGTTTGGTTTGTACAAAATATATTGCTCTTAAACAATAGGTAAAGCTTTTGTCTAGTTAATTCTGGGTTTCCTAGTATACAATCTATTATATATTCGTAGTAGAACTTTTGCGTGTTACCCTCATGCAAAATCAACCGACATTTATCTTTAACCAGTAATTTAGTAAGCTCAAATGCGCAGTATTTATGAAGAGATGAAGACTAAACAATTTCGTTGTCAAAACTATGTTCACGTCCGATAATCTTATGGGGAATTTGGTTTCTATAGCTACCATTTTACTCTGTTTTCAGCGTTTCAGGTTTTATTGCCCAGTATACGCAGGAATATTTCCTGACTTAGTAACAGACTATCATAACATGAATGCGGGGTGATGTTACAATTTTAACAAAGAGAAATTGTGATTATAGGCTTAAACTGCACTGATGAATTGAAATTCAATATCGCCAAACTCTATCTTCTGCCACTCAAAGCACTTGCTGATTGGCAATTCAGACCACCTTCACACAATAGTCATTGAATTATGTAGAAAATCTAGCGGTATCTAAGGTCTTCCGTAACAAGTCTAACCACCGTGCCTGGATAAGATCAAACAATTGTTGTATGGGGATGACGAAAACAGTGGGTGTGATCCGCAAAAAGTTAGGTTCAAATATACAAAATATATCAGATGGGTTAAAAATGACCTATCTGGAGATAAGTCACCGAGAGTTGTTGAATTAGTAGCGGACACCAATGGCAACGCGTGTTACTAGAGTGAACGGTATCAACATTTTGTTTGTTTTAATTGTGGTCGCATTATGTTTACATTTATAATGTATGCGTCAATCTAAAAAACTGACCTGGGTTCCCGCCAGCCGTTGTAGGACTGTATGTTATTGGTATGTTCTAACAAAACCAAATCTTAAGTATGGTGCTGCCTTTCTGAAAAGGCCAAAGAAAATGTTATCAGGAATGCGATTACTGCCATCAACTACTACGGATATTTAAGTTACCTAAACTAAAATCCCAAGTTGCACAATAGCAATCATATGGTAGCTCAGTAAGGTAATGATTTCCATGCTTTGAAGAGTGGTCTAGGTCATGGAGTCATTGGTTGGAGAAAGTAGGTCGTTTGCTAGAGGCGACCAAGTAATCTAGATATTACTGTCAGGCAAAGGTGAGTAAACGTTTATGTATGATAATTCGTTCATGCTTATTGTGACATGGAATAACAGAGTGACCAACACTTTTGCTTCGTGAAAGAAGACAGCGGTTCTAGTCCCGGCTTTGGCAAACGTAAACGTTACTGACAAATACAAACAGAGTAAAACTGGAGTCTAGTGCCTTGTTCCGGATAGGTCTGACTGAATTTTTCATGGGGATATACCAGCCGCAATCCGCTTGGAAAAACAGGTTTGCGCAAGTACAAGGTAACCTTGACACACTTCGAGAGATAACTGTTTTGGCAAGAAATAAAAAATGTACAACGGAAATATGTCTGCAATAATATTTTTTCAACACAGCTGGGAAACTAGATACACACGTAAAATTGTCCAGTTGTTACCTCACGGTCTTCAACGAATCTAACTCAATGATATCTAACAACAGGTTCATATAACGATGAAATCGAACGAAATCCAAGTCAATTCAAAAGCTGCACACTTTGAATATCAAAACTCAAATTTACTCTCGTTTTCTAGGCTTGGGTTAATTATTTCGGCTTATTCGAGTCTCCAGTTCAAAGTTCACTTATATGGTATATTTCTTGCAGCTAGTTAACACCTATTTATCGCCAAGTACGTAGATAACAGTTCAATTTTTGACTTTCCGAGTAAACAGTGTGTTTATATTGTTCGACTCAATTAATATAAGCATTCTATTGCATGTTTCATCAACTTGATTTGTAGGCAGCTTATAAATTACTGACGAGTAGTAAGGGATTTTGATTTTCATATAGATTGAGCTTCACCCACAATTGATCGCAGCTATCGCATTCCCATAGACCTTCCAGTCAGCCCCTTCCGAAAGGAAGCATTCGACTCGAGTTTTGCTCTCATTTGAGCAGCTTGTCAGATGGAGTGCATACCCTTGCCACTGCCGGGACTAGAACTCCGACTACGCTTTCCTGAGGCAACCATGTTTACCACTGCGCCATTATACTTCATATTAGGCACGACTGAATTATCATATGTGAACGCACAACCACTTTCGCTTGTGAGTAATCATCAGGTTGCTCAATCGTCTTGATAGGAGACACAATTACTGTCTGTTAACTCCAATCGATAACGGTGCGATTAGAACTGCCTCGACAGGTCGAAATCTCCGATCTCATTAAACCGGCTAGGCGATATTTTGGATTACTGATGATTTGTCGGGGATTTGGTTTATTTCAAACTGAAAATGCACTACTGATGAGCTCTAATTAGAGCGAAACTGGAGTCACGTGCTTCTTTTCGAAATTGACCGACTGGAAAGTCTATGTGAATGCGACATCTGCGATCAATTGTGGGTGATGTTCAATTTGAAATTTACCAGTTCTCGATCTCCTACATCTACATAAACTTTATGCATTCTTACACATGGACGTACAGTACGCTAATGTTTTCCATAAATATCATTTTGCTTTCTCTGAACTTAAGCTTTTCGTTGTTTACATTTTACGAATCACTGATCTCATTCTATTTTCTATGCACATTTATACCTGTGCAGTAATTCACCCCGACCAGATTATTGTGTGATAAACTGCAACTGCTTTTGGAGTTTTGCTTACATATAGCCTTTTGCGTTACACGTCAACTTTTCTTTCCGGCTTTCCATCATGCAAGGTAAGGTTTTTATTTCGGTGCTTTTCCTAAGCTTTAATAATGTTATCACATCCGGAAATGTCGAAAGTTCAGTGTTGGGCGGCGTATGCACAACCAGTCATGTGACGTTTAAGACCAGTGATACACTTCAAAAGTATCTTCAACTATTTCTAGCACTGTTCTGGGGCTTGTTCGTGATATCCGAGGGAATAACGAGATAAATGTTTTTTCTAGAATTAATATACTATAAAACAAAACTTTGTGATATAACAGATTCACGGGTATAAAAACGTTCATGCACACAGTGCTTCTTCAACAAAAACCCAAGTGAAACTCTTTTTATTTTACTAAAACCTTTTGAAGGACTGTTAACGTTTTGTATCAAGTAACTTCATCGAATGAACAAAATTATCTTTGTAAGCCACTTTTCCGCTCGAACACAGACAATACTTCTTCGAGAAAATACACTGAATAGCTGTCTCAGTTGAAAGTCGTTTTGTATGCTGACCGATTGCAAGATGCATCACGAAATACGTGAACACTCTTCATAACAATTGTTGCATAACTTTATCGAGGAAATGCCTGATCCTCACCATACTAATGAACTCAATGTCGAGCTTATTTCCAGTTAGTTTCGTTTAAAGAATTATACCAGACAAGTAATCAGTAAAATAATAGCCGGTATTTTTTTCAGGGGTGATCGTCATTCATGACTTTTGCTAATGTTAGTGGAGAAACAGTATTAAAGTACTTTTTTCAGAAACTGAGCGCCTGTAATTAATAATGCAAATGATGCGGCTATAGCATATATGTTTAGTCTGACAGAAATTTGTTTCTGCTTGAAGTCAGTATCGTCTGTGAGTGACAAAAATACTGTTATCGACAACCGATACCACGTTACGACAGTAGTTCGTGAAAGCAGAATGAGTAATCAAAACGCGGTTTCAAATACGAACCCATCATTCACAAATTCACGAATGATGGAAAACTTTGCGAATTATCAACCAATTTCCACAAACAATCATGGAACTTCAAACATTGTCATTGTCCTAATTACCCAAAGTGGAACTACTATGTTTGTCAAACGTTTCGTGTAGACTGTCGAAAATACCCAGATTATTTATTCTCGAAGTTGTTTAAAAGTCACATCTGAAGTTGTTACTGTGAAAAGTATTGTTTTGTACGGAACTTTGAACACAGATTATACTGCAGCAAAGATTGGACCGTAAATACAAGAGGGCATTAATAGTAAAATGTTAGAGTTCAACATGATGTGGACGGTCGGACATTACAGCAAATTGTTCACAACAATGGATGTGATTACCTTATTGTATTCAACTTACCCTGATCCTGGTAGTACGTGGCATAAACAACACGTAGTTAGTGGGATTGCCTAGATTAATCAACTTGACCCTTTACCCCCGCTAGCATTTGCATTCAGTACAATACAATTATGTCGTGTGTACAGACCGGAAGGGTAACCACTTGGTGCTATTGGTAGCAGCATAGTTTTCATGAGTCCTCCGTTTTTGAACCGAAAACACCAAGAAAATAAACTTGACTCAATTAGTATTGATATTTCTCCACTGCATGTGACTACTGCTGTGTCACAACGATCCACTCTGATCATAACACTAAACTTGTCAACAGTTTATGGTGAAACAGATTTATTAGGTATAATCATCATTTCCACTGGTTTGACCGTCTTAACGGCAAGTTTAAAAAAGCTCTAAACTGCTTGTAAACAACCGTGGACTTTAACAGTAGACACAACTGTAACGTAGTTTGCCACAGGTTGTTTCAAAAATTCACGTGATTTGAGACCACGCTGACCGTTTTATGGTTTCTCTGTAATGCAGGTTGCTCGCAGGAATTGCCACAGTTGATGGCGTTATAACTTGTACGTGACGTGGTTAACTTTAAGGAGAAAAAGCAACCAGATAACACATGTATTCTGTGTGCGCAGACATGTCATTATCTGCTCATTCTTATAACAGTTCATCACAGATGCAGCATAAAGCAGTAGCATATCATAAGTTTTCGTCGGTTTTGTAGGACCAAATGGAATTCTCATTTGAACTTTTGAGATAATTCTACCATATTGACCAAAGGATCTTCGAGGACTAAAAGTTACCTGCAACCAGTTCTACCTTCTCAACAGCTTGACATCACAACGCATTATAACTCGACAGCCACTGGTGAGGCAGTGATTTCAAACAGGTTTGAAGAGCAGCTTTTCTTGAAGTTGCATTACTTCCAACCACATTTGCAGTTGTAACTGTTGATTTGAGACAAGCAGCAACTTGTTTTTGAACTCACCATTGACGGACAATGTATTGAAATCAAACAGTTCAAGAAGAAATGCATCAGCTTGCACGCCATTTCGTGCTAATTCTTGCTGCAAACCATTCTGCTTCAGCAAATGCCTATCAAAAACTGAGAAGGCATATTGTAGCTTTTCTGAAACCGCTGTAGGCAGTAACCAAACAACTTTCTACTTATCTTTTGACAATTCGCTGCAGTTCATGTCATACCAGTGTTTGTACTTTAGCCACCAAACCAATTTGGTCTTGTGCGCGAACTACCCGCCGATGGAAACATTTTTGCGCATTCGAGCTAGATAAACAGAATGGCAAAATGAATACGGCTACTTGATGGAACTTCTGAGTGAAACCCTTCTTTGCGTTTAAAATACTGCGTTTCATTGATCCACTTCATTAACAACAAAAGATTTGTAGCATAAAGATAAAACATTAGACTGCATAAGATACGGGGTTAGTATGACTTTATAAACTAGCTGAGGGAAGTCCTACTTGGTGCAATTTAAAGCGAATCATGGAAGCAGGTCAAGTTACTGATCGTGTAAGATCATTACACAGCGGAAATCTAAAGTCGTTCACAGTCTCCGGGGCAGTGTTACTCAATACTGGCTGTCTAGCCCAGTATGCAATTTATCTATCTTGGAAATGAATACAGTCGTTTCAAGTGAAGCTCGACGCTTGACTTTTTCCAATACTGTTGCTGTCTACATATCCTTAATGCTTTAATAGTTTGGATTCGCGACTGAAGAGAGCAAACGAAATATATATCTCTTCTGCGGTTGCTGGTACACTCTGCATCCTTTAAACGACAGAATATTCACCGCCAGGTGACCGTAGTAACGTAAACTGTGGAAAAAATGAGGTAAGCAACGTTAATAACAATACATATATATCGCGTAGGTGGACGTACACCGAATATAAGTGAATTACAAACATAATAAAATGTCTGGTTAATCAAAATACCGAGATGTTGATTGTTCTGAATCACCAATAAAGAGAGTGGAAGCTCGTGAGTTATGACAGACGGAGTGATTGTGAGAGCAGACCGTGAGTTGTAATTAATTTTCTAGATGACGTTATACAAGTTCTGGTCTCGAGAATCTTTACCATAATACGACGCATTGTTTTGCGCGTATGGCGGGGTTAAGACAGGATGTGCCATTCAATATGTTGCGTAATATGGAATAGATATTAATCTTCATGAGTTGCATGAAAGTGCGTGAGATGATGTGAATAGTTGCTCTGACAGTGTTCATGACTATCAGCCATATCAGAACACGAACAAGGTGATGTTTCCGTAACACAGACACTAATCCTGCTAACAAAGTTGCAACCGCTGACTATGTCGAGCGCCCCATGTTAGGCCTTGATCGCACAAACATAGTCGCTTTTATAGTTTACGCTCTCACTTTAAATGCAGGGGAGAATATTATCAATATTGGAACAGGGTGTATAATGGGTACAACACGCTGATAGAGTAATAGTCCTGAATGCGTACATAACAAGTTCAACGAGTTAACTGACGAATAGTTGCTGAAGAATGCATTGAAGTTGAGGTGATGAGTTTATCAGTATAGTTCAGCTAACGGAATAGGAAACCGGCAGTTTCGGGCGAGGTCACTGGAATCCTTGCAGACGCTTACTTAAACGGTGTATTAGAAGCAAACAAACAAGCTCGCCCAGAATCTCCTGCTATCGCAATCCGAAATAACCATTAAATAAGTGATTTTCTATATCACAACACATTGAAGACTGAAAACACAAACCGTTTTCATCAGTATTTGGTAGACAGTTCATTGTTTTCGAATCGAGCAATTTTGGCTGGCTTTGTCTGAATTGATAATTCTACGGTTATATGCGTAAACTCAGTTTGTTTGGGAATATTTACACTGGGAAAACAAAGTATTTGAACCATATGGAATACGTTGTTTATCTGACCAATTCCTATCAGATAACTGTTAGCTAACCACTGACTAATCTCCTATTTTACTGTTTTACACTTAGTCACCGCAACTGAGCTGATCGGCGACCTATTGAGAGCAATATAACAGCGCACACTCCGAATACACTATGGGTGCTTATCATGATTTTCTTGTTTGTCAGCGTTGTGTGTTCGTCAAAGCCAGTGACATACTCAATAACTACATGAGCAGGGGTTTTTGCGCCTATCCACTGGTGGCCTACCGTATGAACTTACCAAATTTGACAACTGATCATATAAAATACACCGGTTGATAACTTTGTCATTTCAGTCATATATGGTCATCAGTCTCCTTGCATTCTGTCACGTGATAATTGACTGAAATGCGTTCATCCGTAAGTTTACAGGAAACTACAGCCCGAAGCGACCGCTTACTAGCAGTCTACTACAACATGATTACAGTTAGATCTGGGTTACTTCTGTTCAAACGACAGGACTAAAGACAAATGTTGTAACCGAATAAACAACTACATGATTTAGGACTTCTTTTTACTTTTATGAACCATTAAGCAGAATCACTGTATCTGCTGCAGTCGCTAAACACGGGATCATGACTACTCATGCAAGCTGGTGAACTTTTTTTGTCAAACCTAATGAATGCTTATCAGACGTGTTAGTGATAGCAATTGGGTGTATGATTTGGTTATGCCTATGACAGTAAACTCACCAGGTGCCATTACACTGAGTAATTCCCTGACACATATGTTAAAGAACAATTAGTTAACATCATAGCAAGTATGTTTGGATGTCACTGATTGTCACACAATCCAACTGTCTTCAGTGTAACATAGTAACAGATTGCTTCTCATAAACACTGAAGACGCATCAGTCCCATCAGTGCTACAGCTCCACTGTACTGCCCAAACATGAAAAAAATGAGAACGCGCTTTTCAGTGTATTACGCTTATTCGGCATGTGTGCAGGATTATTAATAAACAGATTCCTGGCTTACGCCAATTTCTGCTCGGAACTAACTGTCAGCTACATTAATAAAACTACCCGACAATCTATGCAACATAGATGGTAAACTACCGCGTTTATAATTCGATTATTTGGTCATAAACCGATCAACACTAGCTTTCTGTTTGTGGAAGCATGCAAAATGGCGATAAATGCAACAAAAGCAGGCGATCGATGTTATCGTAGCCGTTAATTTGCGAAAGAAACAAAATATTTTAGTTTCAATAGGATAGCTAACAGTTGTATAGTGACGTTTGACCATTACGGGTTTCACAGCACTTATGCTGAGATACAATCGTCTTTCCAAATCCTTAAGTGAGTACCCTACGGCACAGTCACACCGTGTTATAAGTAGGTTTAGTCATCAACTTCTAAAATCGGGGCCGTTAATACCTATGTTTAAAATGACACCAAACCCAGAACGAATCACACGTTTTGTCAACGGATGATATGCGTTCAATACATGATGCAAACATGTTTGACATACCATGAAAATGTAGCAAAGATGGAAAATAATCTGGAGAGATTAATAGGATGCTAGCTAATTCTATGCAAGTCTGTCTGGTTAGTGATCGCTTGATAAAAACCTGTAGTCTATATGACATAAATCTATTAGTGACTACAACATAGTGTTTGCTGGGCGAACGAAAGGAAAATATCCGCTACACACGGCACCTATTTGGTTGCCATTTCAGGCCAGATTAGTTAGCCCATTCAAAATACCGATGTAATGGAATACTCCTAGTGTTTATAAACCACATTAATTATATCTTGCATTTTTAGATTTCGGTCAATTATTATAATTGCTTAGTGTTGAAAACCTTGAAAACATTTCTGATGAAGAAATGGAACAATAAACTGGCTTACTACGATTGATTGTTTGAGCAAAACTATGAAAGTACCAGATGGCGAGTTGTACACGATAGCATGTCTAAATGAAAACTGATATGTGTTCACCGCATGGATTCACTACAATGTGATCTGTATGGTGGTTTCAATTGTCTTCACATATCAGTGAATTTAAAGCAAATGTTGTATAGATAACATGATTTGTTGTAGAATGTTTTATCCTCGTATGTATAATTTAATACTTAATCGTAAATCACCAATTTCTACTGTAAAACGTTTATTTTGTCCTTGAGGAGTTGAACACGTTTACTTTTGGGTGATTTAAGGCACTGCATTTGGTGTCGGTTCAAGTGTACATTTGAAAATGAACATATACTTAAATTAGCAAGTCGAAAACCGTGAGATGTTCTGTCATGTTAGCAAAAATCAGCTACTAGCAGTAGTCCAGTCGTAATCTAACCAAACCCTGTTGTAAATAACGGTTGAATTGTAACCATACTACACGATAATTTACTGTTTTGCAGTTAGACCGGTTACCTCTATAAACCTTCTGAAAGCTCTGTCAGACTCAATCAGTTATTTTGTTGAACGTAATTGACGCTGTCGCGACCAACCTTAGAAGAATGTTCCGATTCCACGCATTCTAATATGACTTTCCGAACGTGTGCCGTTTCGCTGAAATGGTCTACTGGTTAATGATGAGTAGTCACCTGTTCTCGATCGGATAAAGATTACAAGAGGTAAAACTGATTCAGCTCTCAAGTGTCCATGTTGGTTGTTTGCTTCTTCAAATATGCGTTTTTCCTCTATCCGTGAAAACAAACTTGTGGTAAACTATCTCCTCAATGCCTTTTTTAGGATTACACTATGCTTTGACTCTGTGATCAAATTCTTTTCAACGACTAGGCAAATATCTGTATATTTAATCTATATATAAAGATACACATCGTAATTCCATGTATTGCACTCCCCATGCAATGAGGGGCAACCACAACGTTTCGTTGTAAACGCGAAATGCTCCATCTTCACGCAGATGCATGTAGGGTGTCTGCACTAAGTTGAATCGTGATCAAAGTACTAAGTTAGTGTTCCAGGCTAATGTGATTGGGTCGTGTTACAGAGCACTATTTGTGTCAACACTATCACTTTTCTATTTTCGTGCAACTGCGTAGAATGATAACATGCTTTCCTAGCCACATTCTTAAGCGACCGGGTCTAAACGAGCTAACTGAACTCAGCAAGGTATTGGAACCAGTAGAATTTATTGATCCAGGTATTCAAATTCATCTCACTGTCCTGATCACAGACAGTTGAATGCAATATGGGTAGGGTCACTTACAGAGTTCAAGTCGTGCTGATTATATTAACAAATGCGCGCATGGGAATACAAAAACGGTGGAGATTAGTTAGCATCGGATATCCGACAAGAATAGACGATGGACATGACACACCTCCAGGTCAATATTGATTTGCTTGTTTACACACGTACACTCGTATAAGTCGTTCAGGTGATAACTTCTGATTATCACTCACTTCCAATTAATGGATATTTGAACAAAGCTATCATTTCAAAAAAAGATGAATACCATATGCCAAATACCCAGTATAGCTGAACAATGCAGTTACAATGAAGTTTCCTAAAAATGACTGCTTTGAACGAATGTTAAAACAGAAGTACACGGCTGTTCCATTCGATCAAATTTTCACACTTTCAGGCCTTCAGTAAAAATGGATGGACAGGTTAACAACTGTTCTGTTGATATCTATTTTCAGCCCAAATAGGTGACTATGCAATAGGGAAATAACAACCCATGCCCCTCATTTGGTCTGGATGTATTTGATTACCATCACCTTGTATCGACGGCGACCGTTGTGCCATTCACCTATGAGTATACACGTAACATCTATCTAACTTTCATGCAACCGCTCGTCACGTTTCCGTTTTTGAAGGTCGCCATGAAAGGCTGTACTTAGCTATACCCTTTCCAAGTGAAATTTGTCCGACTGAGTGAACAGTAAGACAGTAAGACAGACGTAATCACTTCCTAGTGAACAGGTACCTGGCAGAGCAGCAGCCCAACGTTCAAAGCATTGTAGATGAATTCATATTCAGCCGGTATACACGCAAATCGATACAGATTTGCGAGTGACAGCCTTGTTCTTTTGCTTTCAGGTCCGTGTCAATGTCAGCTGCCCTCGCCTAGTATTTTGTTCAACAGTGCTGTCCGTAGTTTTTTAGACCCAATAATGAGTGAAAGTGAGTTGGGACAAGCAATAAATGTACCTCAAGGTGTAAAGTGAATAGCTCGTCAATATGCCACTTAGTGGAACACCGAGGTCCATGTTAACTGAAGTAAATTCCTTGACTTGAATACCTTGAAGAATTCGAATGTTGAAAAAGATAGAAGGTATTCCATACAATCAATTGCAAATATGCTTGGACAAATTTGATATATAGTGACGAGAATTAATTTAGTACGGACGCCTCCGATGTATGGATGGGGTATTGGTATGATCCTAGAAAGTAGACTTACTAAGGAAGGACTCTCGCTGGTAGTTAATTGATTATCTACAAGAGTTCATTCGCGACTGAGAGTTTCTGGAGGCATACTGACTGGTGTGCAAAATTGCTAGTGTGTACAGGTTCATCCAGTTTGATCCATTTTGGGCCGACTGGAAAGTCTATCAGAGTGCGACAGCTGCGATCATTTGTGGGTGATGTTCAGTCTATATGGAAAACCAAAATCCTCAACTACTCATCAGTTATCACACAACTAAAAGAAAGTCGGTGTACTTAGTGGGCAAATATGCCAACGTACACTCACAGGGAGAATCAGAAACCTCTTCATATTTGTAAACATCCACAAAACGTGAATGAAAATGAGAATGCAGACGGTCGATCTACAAAAAATGAGAGCTACTAATACTGAAATATGAATTTCCATTTACACTGTCTTCAACATATTTTTTGAAATAAACTTCTCGTATGGATATTTCAAATCACTGCCTTTATTACCGCAAAGGAAAATGGGGTATTTCATCTTGCTGAAAGTCTGCGATATTGTATGAAACAGACGAAGTTTGTGCCTTGAAGTAAATGAATTACATTCATATTAGGGAAATAATGTTGAATAAGTTGAAAACTATGGATTACCTCTGAACAGTGCTTTTAAATGAGTCGGTTGACCCTAGTACTGTTGTCTATGATGTTGAGCCCCACGATTTACCATTTCTGTCCAGAGCAATGTAAACCGTCAGAACTGTGTGAGCAGTCGTAACATAACTGATGGGAAACTTGGATGTATTACTGGGTACTTTGCCGTAGATAGTGCGATCAATTATTGTTTATTCGAATGCTTTCAGATAATCGTGCAAACAAGCAGCTGATGGTGCATTCCAAGTGACTTTTGGGAATTTTGGAACCTATCATTACCAGGGGTTACGTTATGTTTTACAAATTATTCGCAGCATTCTTTTTGGTACATTCGTTTATTTAAACTTGAAGTTCCTCAGCTGACTATTTCACTGAAGGCACGTGATCACCTATAGCTCCCATTTGGCTTACCATCGTGAGTCATAGTGTTTTGAATTACGCGACAAGTCGTATACACCACTGGGCTTAGTTAGTTAACGTTCTATTGACTTGCATGAATGTGGCATGTGAGGTAAGTATCTCAATTATGATTCGGTGCACTTTAACACGTGTTCTGGGAGAAATATCCACATTCCCAAAGAATTTCAAACCGTTTAATGTTATTGTTGTTGTCATTCGCCTGCCAGTGTTGAATGACTAAATGAAGATGCTTGAATATGGTACACTCAACTTGCCTGTTCACCACCGTTCTCAGCTTGGCAACTTTCAAAAATAAATGGATTATTATTTGGAGGGTGAAATGACCAGTCGCGATTAGGCGAAAAATTGATGTGAGGATGAAATAATCGAAGATCTCATAGTTGTTTCCATAATCCACAGTGGTGTTGATGCGATCCAAGCCCAAGCTACTTCACACTACTTATTTAATGAGTTGTTGTTCCTAGATTACATCCTCACAGGTTTGATTTACAAGGATTCCCCACAATGCAAATCACTACTCACATTGTCGTCCTACATAGATCAATTACGCCTGGGTGACGACGGTCATGCTGACCGTCACAATCATGTATGTTGGTTAGATTCACCGTACAAAAATGGCATTGCTCTTTTCAGAGCACGTTTCTGCTGAATGAGATGTGAACTTTCCCAAGTTGCGTGCGATACTCGGCGTATGTTGAACAGTCAGACGTAGTGGGTACAGTGGTATCCGGTCGGTATGGAATCTTTTACGTTTAGCGTACGAGGGAGCGGTCGGCGCAAACGACTGGATTCAGTTATTACCAGTTTCTAGTTGCCCCTGACTATCTGTTATTTTTACTGGTGAACGGTTGCTATGGCTGGCCTGTGTAGACTGGAAGCTGGAAATTACCCTGTCCGCTTTCCTGTTCGGGAGTATGTGTTAGTACTGTGCACACTCGCTGTCAAATTCTGTTACTGTTGTACTTCTCACGTACGCTTCACTGTTTGTCTTTGTAGGCCAAACTAATACTTAGATTGATGGGACATGTTTCGAACGCTACACCCTTAACAGAACGTGTGATGTGATAACATTCTAGTTTGTAATTACACACGACTGGAGGTATGGCATGAAAACATATAACACGTGAACACATGGACAGTACAACCAACCAGTAACAACTGCGTCTTGAACGTGTTTCTCACAATAGATTATTTGCTAAAATGCACAACTAACCTGCTTTGTAGTAGAAATTGCTCTGTTCCACACAACCAAACAGTGAATCATCTGACGGTCAGTCAGTCAGTTTAATCAATAACCAGGCAAGAACAACAGAGCCACGAAATTGTTCAAAGCGTGAACTTTCTGTTATCTTTCTGTCCGTAAAATATTCAGTGGTTGTTTTCTCTTGAGTACACTTAGTAAGGAAGTGTTTCAATCAACTCTGTGTGTGACAATGACAGCTGCACGATAACGCTACGCTATACGTTTCATTACGGTTTCCGGGTGAGATCTGGGAAAGAAGAAAGTATCTGTCTCACTTGGTTCATGTGCACATCCCCACACGTAGGATAACATGCAGTGCTTCAATTTATAATGAGTAAAATGATTGTTAAATATTTCACATGTTTTAAGCTGAGTTTCCATTTGTTGAGACACTCTAGATAGGTTGTAACGCCTGTAATTGCAAGTGTTATCTGTTCGATTTTTTTCACACAAGCCAAACGCTCACTAACTGTGCTGTCTTATAGAGGCAATCTTAACTTGCGCTAAAGTTGTTTCTTCAATCCATCAGCTCCGCTTCTCTTATTGTGTGACCTAAGTAAACGGATATATTCCAGTGTAACGTTTTGGGGATAAATAATAGGATTTTATCTTTGTCAATTAAAGATCAACCTCTAGAACGTTCATATGGGTACCTAGCTCCGTTTGACCTGAAAACATGTGATATTCAGTTGATCAAACTTAATTTGTTTCTCACGTGACCCAATTCATTCTTCATAGTGTACTTAGAATCTGACCGACTTTTTTTACTTCACACCATTCAGAAAGCAAATAGGCTCCAGACAGCCTGCTTGGACTAAATGAAACTCTAAACTTTTCATATGGTTTCTTTATCCATATTGAACATGCTGAAAGCTTACAGATTAGATTGAGCGAGTTCTAGATTGACATTTATATCCGAAAACTAGACAGAAAATATTTAGCATACAGGTTTTCAAATTACTTGTTTGTTTTGTTATCATGTCTTCCTTACTATGTTTGCATTTCTGGAATGCACTGAAAACGTAGTACTCATAACTATGAGTACGAAATCGATATGACTTTCGCTAAGAGTAAGAATCACCGATCAAAAATGTCATTATACTAATTAGTGGGTTCGTGTATTTACTGCAGTCACAGGTTTTGTAACTGGTCAACTTGTAACAAACAACTTGAACATATCTGGGTTTAGTTTATTTCATGTATATTGTTAGGTTGTGTACATTGTTATATGCACAAATACTTTCAAAATATCAACAATTTCGGTAGTGCCCAAAAATGTATGACTACTATCCACAGTTAGGTGGTTTACAAAATAAACTGAATTGAAGTCATGTTGTGGGTTGTTCAATCACTCATACATGTTTGTTTTATCTACAGCCTTTGGAACTGTAGGCTTTTAATCTCAGTCCAATATAAATCACTCAACAATCACGAATGGCTGCACCTGTTAAATCCGTGGTATACGTTCATTTCACGGAAAGGAGCGTGATTTGTCAATGTCATGTCCGCGTGATACTGTTATTCCACTGACAAGAGCTAGCCGCCTGAGGCTAATTCCTTAAGGATTGATTTTGCTTGTCGCCAATCTGATCGATCGCTAAAGTTAAATCAAATGAGATGGACATTTTGAGGACAATACCGCTGCATTTTTTTCATACATTTTCCATTTACTGCTACTGATAATGACAGCTGGTCACAGTTAAAATGTTGTGTCACAGTGACCAAACAGAAAAACGCTGGTAGTTGCACAACACCAAAAACAGTTCAAAGTGCTTGTTGTATATAGTCACTGGCGTCCAATTCATGGAATCAATTGACAAAATTATCCTAAGACATGCCATGTTATTCGATAACTTTGAAATGATGTGTTTGTCCAGTAGGCTGATGCTTGCCACTGATTAAAGTACCTCTTTTAGTCACCCACTTCAACATAAACGATTGAGACACAGGCACATTCCGCATTAGTTAGCGTCCATTGATAAGAACATATTTCAGATTAGTCCTTGCGTTCAAAGAAAATATTACACGGATGTAGAAAGTCAGAACCAAGTAAAGAAATTTGACAAACAGTTTGTTCCGGCCGTCTTCTGAGAAGAACTGTCTAAACATCCATACCTTATTGAGATAAACGGTTGAGGGTAGATTATTTCCTTCTGAATGCACGTGACATGTTCAGAAATTATCTTTCCGGAAATGGTGGGAAACGTGGTACAGAGTTTTGATGGAAAACGTTTGCCGATCAAGCAGTCCATACTCTGGGTCCATATCAAAATGCTCCTGACTACTAAGATGAATACTTTATAACTTTATATGGATTTTGTGTTACCAGGATGCCGGGTTTAAGAAAGATTATTTTCCTGATCGACATTTTTAAATCACTTTGTTTTTTCTCTACGTAGCCACCTATTGCGATTAATTTACCAAAACAAGCGGGAAGCAGTTACACATTTGAAACATGACATCGAACGACAGCTTATTGTGTGTAAGCGAGATACACCAAAAATAGTTTCCTGAAAGAGACGGTTAAGGGGGAGATAAGAAGCAGAATAAATGTGCCATTATTCCCGTGGTTACTTCTTCGGTCAGCGTATGTACTAGTCATCAAACAGGCTGATCATAAAAGGTTGACGTTGCAGTTTTCGTTACGCCAAAACCGACTGATATTCGTTTGAGTGTGCAATGAGCAGACTGTTCTGTCATATCTCTGTCATATCCCTGCCATCCTAGTCAGTTCCCATTGGGTGTATCCATTGTTGAGTGGCATTTTTAATTGTAATATTCGGGACGCGTAGTCGGATTTATTTTGTACTTAAACGCAACGAAGCACTTAATACCGATGAGCCTTAATCAATGATAAAACACCAAGTGCCTGGTCATGTTTAAGTGTCAACGTGTATCCGGTTAAGTGCCTAAAAATGCGGCTCTTATATGGTTGAAATTCAGACAACTGTGCCAAAAGATCACTTTAGAAACCTCAGATAAGGTAAGCAGAGACGCTAACATTGACTTGATAGACATACCCACCCAAGTCTGAGCAATTTTATCCTGATACTTTCTTGTCCTCGTGATTAAAACGTTATCGATGGTAGAAAAATTGGCATACACATCTTTACTGTTCGACGGAAGAGCCCAGATCGGTTATAATTTGCTTGCAGACTAAAAAGTTGTCATATGTCGAACAGCTGCCTCAGACTGATCCACGATAACTGTCAAATACATCCTATATATTTCATTATCAGTGGTTACAATACAACACTATAACGTATTGGCCTTTAGTGAAATATTATGATAGACAATCACTTACGAAATCGTTCTCCTACCGAATGCACAACAACCGTTGTCTTAATGTATTGCCCAGTTAATACAATCAAATTTGATAATGTAAGTATCACGGTTGTAGCGTTTGTACGGCATTTTGTGTCGCGTAGCATTTATTGCTTTCATTGTCATCTTCTACTTTCCGCAAGTATACGTGAGCAATTGATATGTGGAACGTGTAAACTGACAAATACTCTTTTCTGAAATTTGTTAGTCATTTGCTCCTCTTTTTCCAACGAACTTCAACAGTGACGGACTCTACTAATCCCTTCAACGTATTCTCTTTTTTATCTGTCTGAACAATTATATCCATTGTGGATTCGAACATTTTTGGAGTAGCAATATGCAGCAGATTCGCAGAAGTCATTTCCATTGAGCACAATGGAACTGTAAATCAACGCACGTTCTTGAATTACTGTAAGTCAGTTTACTCTTATTTTCACTGCTGTTTTTGTTGCATGATCATTGCTTAACTGTATATATTGTTTGGATCCATTTAACTGAGTGGCTAGTTTTACTTCGTCTTCATTTCGTTCCCCTTCAACGCTCAACTATTGACGTCCATATTCCTGCAAAATGAATCCATATGAGAACTCTGGTCAGTGATAACGACACCGGTGACCCTATACTCTAATCGCATGATAACCTAAATGATAGGGGTCCCGTGCAACACACTGTGAATAATTTGACTTGGAGTTTAGATCCACTACATGGTTGACTACAGTGTAATGAGTCTTGATCTCAGTGAAAACATTATGGGCTGGAATAACTACAGAACAAATAAAAGGAACAACACATCATAAATGTAGCCCTCAGGTAAATTGCCTGTTATCTAGTGTCAGTCAAATAGTATGTCATCAGTCCTCGTATTAAAGCACCATTGCTTGAGATAATCTCTGGATCAGCGAAGCAAAGAATCGTCAAAACTATTCCAGTAAAGTTTCATAAGCAGGAATGTACAGCGGATTTTATCAGAGGGTTTCAATTACCTCCGTCAGCTGCTTTGGTTGATTGCCTCTTGTCATCAAGCAGGGCAGTTTAACATGTAAATAACTTTCGGATTATAAGTTTCGCATCCGGTAATAATGTACGGCGTGCACTGATCGCCACGTATGTTTATGAGTAAACAGTATGACAGCTGATAAGCACTTGACAAGATCGTTGTGACTAACACATGAAAGCTGAGGATTGACATTCAAGGCTTTCAGAAACGTGCCCTGGTCCACAGGTTGACTGAGCACCTTGTTGTTCAGGCTAGCTTCCCTGAACAAACTATTCGTGTTAATGAAAAAAAGAATTGTTGTCAAGGGGCCTTTCAAGCTTTCGTAACATCCTCTTCACTGGTTTTGATCTACTCTCTTTATATTTAGCCGGGTACCTATCGAGGGTTTCACCGGTCGTACAATGAATTTCCAGAAAAGGTCATGTTAGTTTTCAAAAAATAACCGCAAGACATGCTCCTCACAACGTTGCATCAGCATACGGAAAAGTTTCACTTGAAGGAAATATTGTGACGTGCCCGGAAATTCAACCGCTGCGAAGCTTTAGATTCTCTAGTGAATAGAGCACCATTTAGGCTTGTCCCGCGCCGAACTAGGACGGAAAAGCATGTATTCCACTCATCTCTCGAGAATTCGCGTTCAGAACGTTGCGACCTTAATTAAAGTTTCCCCCCGATTGCCGATTTAACTATGTCTAGTTCCTAACTGCGTGCATGATACATTTTGTCCGTCTGTTCATGTATCTTATAGAAGATGAACTTTCGAGGTTTTGTAAAAAACAACACGCTAAACTACATAGCTGAGCTTACATGTATATCATCTATCGTTTTTGAATATTACACTTTAGTAATCGTAAGTGTTACATTACATGAATAAAAATAATCTCAATAAGGGTGTTTCGCTTGCATGGGAGTCAATCTCACATAATAAGCGCTAGTGAATTTCACCGTATGTTATTTCTCTTGACACTTATTTCCTTATGGTTGAGATCCTGACTAATTCGGAGACCTGTTTTAGAGGCGCTGAAACCAATGACCAAAAGTAGTGTGTAGGAATATGTTTCGAAATCTATATCACCTACTGTGTAGTCACATATTTCTGTGAGCATATTTCGATTTTTTTATATTTATTTCACTGTTCATTTGTAACTGATTGTAATTTAAACTATGAAACGATGCCGATTACTAACTTCCACAATTCTATAGACTGTTCAACTATCCTCTCTCTATGTTATCAATCTCATTCGTGTGTGCTATAATGAGCAATTGAAGTAATCCTAACAACCTACTGGCCACGTGATCCATTGAATGGTTCAAATCTCTCGCATGATTGTAGGTTTTAATTGTAATCACTCTGCCACTGAGCGTTACTTGAAGGTTTTCTTTTAAATTGGTATATCACATTTTGCTTATTCTTTAATACGTTCGAGCCATTCTTCCGGTACCACTGATAGCATTACCAAATTTAATGATATGTCCGCATTATTCAATCCGTCGATTGACCGTCAACTCATGTGATATACCCGAAGGTGTTGGGAATAAATTTAACATTTGTGTCTGTGATCTATTTGTGATTTGTCCCCCATAAATAATTTCATGCAACTCTAATCACTAAAAGCATAAATCCACTGTAGAACCAGATTAGCAGTTTTTCAGCTTGTTTGCCAATGGTGTGCTTATGTAAATATAGACTGTTCACACCTGAGTGGAATAAAACAATGTTGACTTAGCCGATTTTAAGCACGTGCGTTCCTTTGATATAAAAATTTTAATTGGGCAGTTTATTAGTAACACAGCTAAGAAGTGGAACAAGATTGTTAGCAGTACTAACCACTGGGTGACCTAGGTTTTATTTGGTCTTGTTGTTGGGTTACAGAGATCGACCTTCACAACTATCATGACGAGATTGTGAAATATCTCAGAATTTCTGAGCGAAGAACGCTCACACTTCTTTCTCTGTGAACAGCGACTCGGAAAACAGAATCTTTTCACAGTAATATGTGGGGATTCGAATGGTGGATATAATAACTACATGGAAAAATCTTGAAAGTGGTGTCTCCGAGTTTACATTCTACCAACGTTTTAGCCTTTCATTACACACTATGTTCATGATATTGAATATTTGTCAAGTGTCTAAATTAATACAACACTCCATGTTTGCGCCCTCTTCCCTTCAGCGTTAACATGTTCACTGCTGTCGTAATATAACCGCGAAAACATCCACTTAGCATATCCAGAAACCCGATCCGCTGGAATTTCTTTGACATTCAGTAAAGAACACCTCTCAACTTACATCGAATCTAGTGTGGTGAAATTGACTTTGAACGATTACTGAGCCCTCTTGTATAACGTTGCTATATTACTCACTATGTTGTTTCGTTTCACTACATAATTGATGTGCTTTCGACCATTTTTCTTGTATGCGTTATCTTCAAAATTTGTCTCATTAGCAGTCAGTTCCTCAGTTTTGTGGGTGAAGTATATTTACTAACGTAACTGACTGTGAGCATGACTCGTTTCCTGTGTACAAAATTCGTAAATCAAACCTTTGATACGCTCTGGTTGTAAACATCTTTGAACTTCGAGATATTCGTTCATAAACGTTTACGTATGACTTCATAGTTGCCAACTCCCCTGAAAATGCAGCTGCTAAATCCGTGAAAATTATGTATACACAACCAAGTATTATCCTCTATTATCTCCTATTCAGATCACAGTAGCATTAAAATGTTCCACAAAGTCGTTCCTCTAATTGGTATTTGTATGATGCAGCAATAAATTAATTCTATATTTTGCTCCTCGTGCTTTTTACCAGTATCCTTCAGCAAACTGAACCTGTAGCATATTGAAAGTGAAGATTAGCCTATTATCAACGATCTGTGGATGCACACACTGATAATGGTTCACCGGAATAACAGGTTTAGAGTTAATGTGAAAGTGAACATACAGGAAGCTATTGGATTTCGAACGAATTTCGAAGAACAATCAGAAGAAATCGATTTGCTAAGTTGAAACTAATACATTCAGTGAACGATGTGCGTCTCGATAAAAGGTCGCTTATTTCCGATCGTGCACCGACCACACTTGATCGCATCCTTTGCATTCAGATGCACCTTTCCCCCGGCTGATTATGAAACGAAGTATTGTACTTTAGTTTCACGGTTGTTAGAGCTCATCATTAGTGCATATCCTTGTCCAAACGCGAATTTGCAACTATAGTAACTTCACAAAAGGCAGGGTTGATTAACTACTTCCAAACGATCAACTCTAACCCTGTTTAAACTGGGTGCAGCTGTAAGCAGTTTAATCACTCGTCAACTTATACGGTCGGTAAAGTAAACATAGATTTAATTATTCTTATATGTAGACCACATGATAAAGACAGAAAGTCATCAGATAAAATGAACATCGGAATACCCATGGTGAACTAGTGGAAATAAACTGAATGATAATCTATCTCTTGTTCCAACTCTTGTTGTAGGTGCGCATTTGCCCAATCCGTTGGGCATTAAGCTGACAGTACCTTATCATATGTGTACCTGGGATCATTTTACCTTCAGGACTTAGGTGACCTACGTTCGACACTATACGTTCTTCAGCAAATCACCCTTAACACAAACCCACTATTTCAATGACATTTAGCACTGGATAATGAACTATTGTACAGGGCTTAACACGTATGGAACAACAGAATTGGTGTAACTGTGCCCTACAAGTCTTCAGTACTACTGTTGAACGAATGCTTCACTTCGAATACATACTATAAATGTTGACCAGATGAGTAAAATTTTGAAATATCTATGATTTTTCGACAGGCATTATTAACCGTTAGTCTTCATATGGTCGGCCGTTGTGGCTGTAGTGATTGTCAGTTTCATCCAGAAGAACCTACCAGCTAGCAGTTCACGGATGAATCGAATCACATCCATCTTGCAGTTTTGGAATGTTCATACTACCATCGAATCGCCTGCTCGTAAACCTCCATGAGGCAAACCGCGATTCATCAACCTACTTTCAAATTTTGGTATTGGAGTTTTAGTACACCATTTTCAGCAGAAGTTTACTTACGGAAATGTGAAGTGGATTGGACGAAGGACTAATGTTCCGTGAACAATACACAATCCACTAGCTCCGAACAGCAGACAATTTGCCTTACGAACACTGGGTTAATAAGATGTCAGCCAACACACGTGAATTACCATCATGCTTTTTTAATGTGAAATCTTGGACAGCACGCTGAATCTGCCAAGTCACCAACTTCCTCCAGCAGTGCTAAATTTATGCTCTCAGCCATAAACTGTTTGATAAAAACTCCTTTTTCTGTCTACCTTAATCAGAAATCATTGTAGATACATTGTGTTTCAGATTCAGTCTTGGCATAAACGACCAATTTGTTAATTGACTTGTCTTCCATCAAGATGGTGAGATTACGTTAACTGATTGTATCCAAGATGCACAGAAGTCGATTAGGCAATTAGAAAATGGTCTCTCATAAAACTCTATCCAGCCAGGATGAGTGGGCACTAGATAATTCCTGTGGCAAAATTCAACACATACGTATACGATCAAAACAATTGGACAATCTTATTTTGCTTTATCGGTATCGTTCATATGGATTTAGGGGCAGAAGTTTGGATATCACAAAGGCCATAGGTTTGTCACCACCATAATAGAAATATTCACAAACATCTGTTTTTTTACTCACAACTGCACTATGAAACAAACCTTCCCCCTACGCAATGTAGTCGTCACGTTTTATTTTCGGTTAATTTTGGTATTCGAAAAATGAGCAATGCTATTCTATGTTACATCATGTCATTCGGTCATATATTCACAGCCATATCTACCGAAAGTTGCGCCAGGCTCCTGTTTTTGTTTTGGTGACGAAACTATCAAAGTTTTATAGACAGAGCTGGGAAACTTTGTTCGAATGACAGTACAGAAGATGAAAGCCAAGTTTCATTTAACAAACATTTAAAATGACTAGCGAAGGTTGTGTATATGTGAGGAAGTATTGCAAACTGCAAACCAAATTTGCTTATACTCAGAAGCGATACCTTTGTTGAAATCCTCTTCGAGAGAATTGACACAACGACTGACAGAACTTATCTCCAAAGTCGAATACGTGTTCAATCATTCTCATATCAAGTTTGCTTCTCTTGCCAAAAGATAAACTGTCTGTCCGTTCTGTGTATCTGTTCTGGCAGGATAGGTTATTCATAATGCTCAACGCGAAGATTGCTTGAATACATCCGGGAGAACCCTCCTATTTAGCTTACCGATGATAAACCTGCGGTTAGTATGTACTTACTATCAAACTATCGGATGCACGCAACAGATTTACCCAGGTTGCTCTATCGAATCTTTACGATTTAATTGGGACATGTCAAAGGCTGTTTATAGAAAGAGGAAGAAGCTATTGAGTTTCCGTTGCACTACAGTATGCCATCAAAAATGTCTGAGAGAAACAGTGACATTTTATCCTAGATGATCGTGAAACATTTAGTCGTCGGCTGGTCTCATACCAGCAACAGAAACATTGAGGTCAACAGTGACAAACTGCTAGCTGAACTACAAAATCTCACCGACTCCTGAAAAATGTCATACATGGAATTACCTACCACCGTACCGTAAGTAATTCTCCGGTTTTTTACTATTTCTGGCCATGGCAAATTTACTCATTATGTGGTAAGTTCTACCAGAATACCGACGAACATTGATAGCTGGTAAATCTGATTGTAACTGTTGGATTTTCTCAAGCAGATAATATTCAAATCCTTGACTACCCACTGCTACTTGCAAGTAGTACGCTTTTAATTTAACCATCCTTAAAGTAACCAAAACATCTATGCTTCAACGTGACTGAAACCGTGCATAACAAGTTGCAGCTTGTAAACAAATTTCTCCATGTAGAGCAGTTAGTTTTAGGTGCTTGCCAATACACATATAGTCCGTGGTATACCTGAACAGACGGAGATCGGGTGACCACGTGTCAGTAGTAAAACTCGGAAGTTGAGGAAAGTTTGTGCCAGCAAAATATGGTGGTCCCATTACCTGTAGACTGGCATGTGGAACCATCAGGTGCACCGTTACGTGAATGAGTAACTAATGCCTTTGCTTGACCAAGTTCAAACTGTAAACTCGGCGAAAGCGTGTGTATAGTATATATTGTTAACTATATCTGTACACCATATCTGAACTACAAAATGCCAATAATCGAATGAAGTGTATTTTTTAAGTACTAGTAGCATATATATTTCTGTTTAGCGAATTGTGTCTGTGAAATAAATAGGCGAAACCAGGTTCTCTTGCAAAAATGAAAGCACGTTGATTACCTCATATATTACCTACAAACGATTAGTGTATTGGCTGATGTGCCACATTGAGGAAACCGCTGTTGCCGTAGGTGCTGGTTGTTTTCAGGTCATCGCGTCATTCACGGCAAATAACGACGCGTCAGTAAGTTGCGAAATTGTGATGTTCTGTGCATTTGTACGTACACATAAAAGAAGCGTGCTGCTGTCTGACCAGCGTTAGTCTGATTTATAGTGCAATTCCATCGTTTGTTGTTTGAGACACACAAAAATCCAAATGCTTTAAAAATGATATTTTGAAAATGCAATTTGTTTGTGTCTATTACTGCCTAATGTGTGTCTTATTCTTCACCACAAACATCATGTACTTTTCTATATTTAATATCGGCTAATGAACGAGAAAAAGCCCAGTTGTTGAGTGATTTAATCCGTGCAACTTTTGGAGGCACACAACAAGTTAACTTTTTTTGTTCCTTCCTTTTTGAACTAGATGATCAGGAGAATTTTTATCATGTATGTTCAGTTTGAGGTAAATTATAATAACATCGCTTTCTAAAAATCCGTTTTTGTTATAGGAATACTGATCAAGGTTAGGACCATTCAGGGCTATAACCGTTCATAGCTATTTTAGTTGGGTTTCTGACCTCTATATCAATTAACCGGGCAGTGAGATAATTATTTAAAAGTAGAATGGAGTTTGTTTGATGATATTAAATATGGCCCACACGTAACTGCTGCTTTGGTGTTCAAACACATCTCTCGTATAAAGTTTGGAGAAGTATATAAAAGTCGTGAAAACTGTGCGCAAACAGGGATACGAATCAATTTGTATCCTGGTTGTTACTTTTACTATATTTGGACACATTCTAACTAAAGAATTTTGGAGGCGAGTGTGATTCCTGAAATGAAAATCCTGCAACAGGGATGGGTGATAATTTTGGCCAAATGTTTTCGAATTTAGCGGAGTTCAGGCTAGATTTAACAGAGTATACGATTGTATTTTGCATGATGTCTGGATGCGAGATTTTGCTTTTTCGAAACGTATTCTGAGAAACAGTCCTGCTGATTTTGTAACCTAGGTTTTTACAACGAGGACATGCTTTTGCATACCTAAGTTCTACTAGGATTTGCTAATATTCTCAAAGTAAGTGCAGTTTAACAGCTTCAGTAAAAGAAAAAATAAGTAGTATACGCTTCACATTCTGTCGTCTAAACGCGTAAATAAATTTCAGCTGGCTAAATGTGGATATACTTTAGGATATGGTATATCACACCTGACTGATTTACTCTCATTTCCATACTATGAAGTATAACAGTGTAATGGACTCTGATCACCAGTTATAACCTCCAAACATATCCAGTTAATGTTTGAACTCACGAGGGATTAAAAAATTCAGTCCGGCAGTTATGCAAAAGCATGTTCTGATGGATGACTTGTTTAGTCGAACTGGCCGAAATTAAACCGTTTATGCTTGGCTTGAAATCAAGATATTTAGACTTTTACTGAATATACTGATCTAGCCGCGCTATTTTAAATATGTGCTTTCACGGATATCGCACCCCAAACTGTCGGATTTTCTGTTGAATTAAAATCTCACACCAAAATACGAAACCTCATTCCATGACTTCGCTAACAAACGTGTAAACTAATATAGAAAACAATTGAGTACCGCCAGAAAAACAGTAAGGACTCCATTCAGCTCAAAATGGAGAATAAATAACGCATGTTAGGTAAACATTCTGATGGGTTGGTTGAAATCGAATCCATCTGCTCACTTTGTTTTCGGGCAATATAGTGGCTTACGTATTAGTCATGAGTTATGAAGATGTATATGTATGTTTACATACAAATCAGTCGACAACAACAGCAGAACTACGACCCATGATATCAAACGTCTATAGTGCATATAATATCTGATTGGTTCGATTTGTACCCGTGCAAACCTTCAAATGTGCTGGAAGTTTTGTCTTGTTTTAACTCCGAATCATCTGCTAACTTAGCTGTCACCGATCAACAGGAACACACAGAAATTCAGGAAACATAAGTCACTCAAATGATCATACTGAGTGATTGGCGGCATTGGATTAGGATTAGCCTGTCACAGTGACCGAAGCCAAAGGACGCCTGAGCTTAACCATCGCCACAAGTGGCTTACGCTGCACCATTTGTGGCTCCACTCACACACCACGTCCCCGGTATAAACCCGAAGGAATAAGATAAGGAGTTGCGTGAATGAAGCCCTTGTGTTCAGCCTGCCAACACCGGTTAGTCAACTGAGAGGCTAGCTCGAAACTGAAACCCCTTATATCGGAAAATAAGCAGAGAGAGGGAGACTCTAGTGGTGAGATCTAACCTGGAAAAAACAAATACTGGAAACATAGTGCCAGACGTGGCCCAATATACGCTGGTGACCTACTAATCGCAAACTGCTAGCCTATTCGCCGCCGCAATCATGTCACCACGACCTATAGCACCGATGGTTCTCATGCGCACCGCGCAATAATTATTTATCGAGCCTTCGGATGCCCCTCCGGATCGTATTCTTCCAGATTGTCCCGTTCAAGGCCAATTATTCCCAACATCCAAACCCAACGTTACAACGCGAAAGGTTCACTCGGATAACTTCATGGTATCGCCGTTTCGACCACCATGATTCCGCCCATCTGATTACAGTTGTCCTACAGCAGCTGCTTCACAGTACGGTCAGCGCTCATTCGACGGACTTGACCTAGCTAACGAAGATTATACAGCATCAAAATGGCTTCCATTCCGTCCATGTTCGCTCGCCGCACTACCTCAGTGTTCGGAACCATGTCTGACGACCGAATAACCAAAGTGCGTCTCAGTCGCTGTAAATATAAACGGTTCAGATAGCGTACGTTCCTTTGATACAGTGTTCAAAATTCACAGCCGTACAACAGTATAGATAGCTCCATTGAGCGGTAGACACACAGCTTAATGGCCATATCCTGGCTGTGGTTTTTTTCAGACACGTCTTTCAAGACGTCCGAAAGTAGCACAAGGTCTTGCCACGCGAGGACGTAACTTGCGATCTACGGACACCCTGATGGACAAATTGTTACAAAGTAGAAGAAATCTACTCAGCTGTCAACATTGTTTTCAGTGATGCAAATTTCAGACGCATAAACCCTCATATATCTGTTGACATCCAGTCCAAACTTGGACGTCGCGGTCACGAATGTCGTGATCAGTCGCTGTAGTTCCTCTTCACTTTCAGCAAGCAGCGCGCTGTCATCTGCGGACAGAAGTATGCGCATTGTTGATGTTTTTAGCGGGGTTGGGGTGCTTATACGCCAAATATTCAGCATGCGTCCATCCGCTTGGTACTCAACTTCAATGCCCGCCTCCGCCGAGTCATGAGGAACGGCTGATAGCGTTGCAGTGAAAAATAAATTGGATGGGGTAGGGGCTAGGACACAATTTACTTCCATGCCAGTGACAATATTAAAATCATCAGAGGTAGCCTCACGTTTATACTTTCGCTTTTATGCGCATATGCAACGTTCTAATCGAACTGACGAACTTATCTGGACATCCAAATTTACCCACCATCATCCACAACGCCTTGCGGTTCATGGTATCAGCGGCCTTGGCGAAGTCCACAAACAGGGCGCACAGCGGCTGGTTGCAATCCCGGCACTTCTTAATCTTTAGAGCGGCAAATATCAGAATAACTGTACTGCAACTCACCCGGAATCTATACTGGGCCTAGAAACATTGTCAAGCCCCTTGCTAGCCCCTTGCGAGCCCCCGACTTGCACTACTCAGCATACTAATAACCCGATAGCCGTCGGGGCAATGCTTGCTACCCTTAGCCTTAAACAAAGGTACGATAAAGACATCCTCGAAATCATGTAACATTACTTCTTGCTCCCAGATGGGCAAAACACGTTCCAACGCTAATCCGACATTCTTCAGTACTTCACCTGGCAATCCCTCTACACATGCAGGCTTCCCATTGTGCAATTGTCTGATCACTGTTCGCATCCCTAACACATCCGGGGTGACCGCAATGGATCTTCTCGATGAAGGCTGCTGTGACCTGTCCTCTCGGTTGTTGCTACATACCCTCGGGAGTTGTGGGTGCAGCAGCGTCTTGCAGACGAACGGCGACCGCACATCGGAACAGTCCTCGTCTCACAGTCTCATAGTCAAACAAATGACGATGACCGATTCGTGGTTTAGTCCACGTTGTGATGTCACTCGTATCCAGCTGGAATAGTGTATTTGTGATAGCCAACCCGTGAGTGGCACATGGGGGGAACAGCCGATAACCGTTCTCGTTCACTGAACCACTACCGTGCGGTCGAGGACTCTCGGCCAGGCTACCGAATCGCACCCAACACGAGCGTTCAAGTAACCCAGAAAAACAGTCGATTACTCACCGGTGTCGACCGGAATGTGATAGACGGCTGACTGTAGAACTGGTCCTATGTATCATCAGGGTGATACGTAATTGGACCATAAACACCAACAAATGTGAGACACTTGCATCAACCGCGTCGCAGGCGCATCCGTAAGATTCGAGGGCTGATGGCGTGTGGTTCGCCTATCACCAAAGCACTGATGTGATCGGCGAGTGCAAAACAGACGCCATGCTCCCAAGCAGCGTCTGCCTGGTAACCTATCCGTTAGAAGGTGAACGTGACATCTGCTTCCGGCAACTTGCCTTAGTCTTTACGTCCTTGCGTTCTTACGTTGAAGCTGTGGCTGCTCAGTTTAAGCGCATAAATACAAACCACCGCAACAGCATGAACCACCAGCAACGGCTAAATTGGAGTAGCTATGAACAAACTAGAGAGCCAAATCTATAAAGTCAGCACACACGAAAGACTAATACTACTGCAGAGACAAGCAAGTCACAAGAACAAAACCAGACCAGACAGAAGCAAACGTCAACCTGACACAAAACAACACACCGGTTTCATTCACAACCATCCTAACTATCTTTTGTCTGGCTGCTTCCCTTGGGCCAGTCTTACATGGCTTAACCTGCAAATACCAACGACAACATAGCCCGCTGGATGAAAACAGTACACAAGACTGACCACAATGTCAAGGTAGCAGAAAAGGTCAAGTGGTTGGTAATCAGAACAGCTGACGCAGTCAGGCTAAATGGGAAAGCGATTACATTTCCACACAGACTGAACCTGGTCAACCGGATAGGAATGACTTTTAAACTGGTCAACGTCCTGTCACACTCCGGTGCACCCACTAAACCGGAGGCGGCCCGAGTGGCAGTTTGCACGTGCCAAAAATTGTTCGGATAAGTAAGTAGGGAAAGTGTGGCCATCTACTGAGTAAAACATTGATGTAAGCAAATGTAATTTGCCGGTATCGTCAAGTTTGTAGCTTGATGAAGAGGTAAATTCTTGTCCTAATAATGTGCATCGTGTATCACAATAATTTAGTTTAGTTAACTCATTGTATTTTGAGCACAATTTCAATATAGTGAACATTTTAAAAGATAAGTTGTATTGATATCGCTAGTTTACTTACACGATTGGGCTAGATTTGGTTCATCCCTCATTCTGCGACGCGATATCCAGCTACTGTTCACAAGAAAATGGCTGATTAAATGTTGTATTTTTCGGTCCTTCAGAACACCGACCTCGCTTACTTTTTCATGAGAAAGCAGGTTTGTCAAGCGTAATACCGTAATCTCAACCACCACTATACCGTGTTGTGCTAATTCCATCTTTTATCGCGTATAATATTCTTTAACAAAACCAGCAAATGTGATTATACGTTAAAAATAATCTTGAAAAACGCATCTGTTTTTGATTTGTTTGCGTTATTTTACCGTATACCTTCCTTCAACTATTCCGTGCTACACTACACCTGAATCTGCGTTCAGTGAAGTTAAATATGAAGATTCAATTCGCTTCCAAATTGTCACATTCTAACTCAGTAAAATTCACTTTTCCTAGAATACATTTACCGTAAAATCAAGATATGTTTCCGTTTGACGTATTTCAATGTTTACAAAGTTTGATTTGTTAGAGAAGTTACCTCAACCGATCATTCACTTAAGGATACCTACGCATGTGCTGGTAAAAACCTTCAGCTCAAATTAACAATCAACTGCATTAACAAATAGACGGATTCGCAATGCAGTCGCTACCGGCCTCGTCACCCACAAACATTTTAAACAGCAAGTTGATGTTTTAGTTACTGCGTAAGAGGACTGAGAGTATGTGTTTCCGTTGACGTTACGCAGATGAAAATGTTGTTTTGTAGAAATATGAGCATGACGTGTTTGTTGTGACCTTCTCGTCAACCCGAACCTAGTCCTCTCTCATGTTTACTTCATAAACGGAATCAGAAAACTTGCTTTGTATACTAGAGTTGAAAATTAGGACAAGCGCAAACGGCACCTTACATCGTCCGGCTAATTGCACTGCAAGAGAAGCGAAACATCACAAATATTCATGGTCTTGTGTAGATTCAATGCATACAAAATGTCATCTACTCCTTCAGCGGTGTGTTTTGGAAACATCCTAACCCATAAACATAGGGCAGCAGGTAACGTGTTAGACGAAAATAACTGTCCTGATCGCTTTATGATGGATATCAACGTTGTATGAATTACTTCAGTACAGATAGATAATAATTTTTTTAAATGACAGTACCAAATGCAAGCTACAAACAGTAACTTCAATCGCATGATTCAAAGCAAATTCCTTCAGACCGTTTGGTGAATTGTGAGCTCGTTGTTATCTAACGAACTGCAACTGTGCCATATGCATTGATTATTTGTCACTTAAGTGGATAGATGAAACATGTGCGGAACTGGGAAGTGATTCATAAGTTTCAATGAATCAATTATGAAAATTACTCAATTATCGCCTATTGATTCAATTTGGTGGAACCTGTCAGCTACATATCTGATACCGAATCACTGACCAGCGTTAGTAAAAAAACTTTTGTGATAAGAATATTTCGGTCATATGGTACGTTTTTGTCATCAAGCAAGGTTTGAATCACAAAGCAAATACAATCAAATGATTCCAATACCTAGGTTTTTCTTCTGAGAAGCATCTACGCCGTTAATACCAACTAATCGCTCTCTATTTATTTTCATCCAAAATAGTACAATTGTCAACGGTTTATACTCTTTAACCACAGATTACTTGATAAGATGTGTTTACCCAAGAAAACTTTACTCCTACAATTTGTCTAAATACTTCACGACCGTAAACCACGTTCGGAGAATGGAATTTAGTTTACACAGACCTAACCTACGGTGTACATTTTGATCACATGTCCCATAAGCTTAATACACCGTGAAGTAGGCATCAACAATTTAACAAAATTCCACTGTTTAACCAGCTGTAAACCATGAACCGCGTAGTGAGCAAAAGTGTAACTTTGAGTAATCCACCATAGATTCACAAGATAATTTTATTGTTTCAAAAAATTCTTCCACTGTAGATAAACGCCTAGTTAAATTAAGACGCAGTAACTTCAAGACATGTCGACTGGTACAGCATCTAACTGAATAAATATGTTCATGTTGCATGAAACCACTATTCAGCAAACCGCAGGAAACCAAAATATTGACTCATGCCAAAGGATAATATAGAAAATGCCAAGATTGTGGGAATGCAAAGCAGGTCGGTCCAGAATTGATAATTCAACTAAGTACTACATACAAAATTTGGCGTATAACACTTCTTTTTCAGATTGTTGTTGATATTCTAGGAAGATGTTTTATCCTGGCCAATTTATCCGATGAAGAGACGCCGGTGAATTCCTTCAAGTATATTACATTATTCTAGCACTATTATCGTCATCATAAATAGCAATACATCAAAGGTTTACACTACCGTTTAACTGCCATACATTCACGAAGAAGAAAAAAGAACAAACCTTATATAGGAAGAAAATAGAAAATATTTGAACGCAAATGACTTAAGTATCAAAATAATGTCGTCTGTATTCAAACATTTAACCTCAAGCTACAAACAAACAACCGAGCTGTAAGTGAAAATAAGGCATCATCAGCAGCTTACGGCTTTCACTTTCACTAACAGGCTGTCGCTTGGAAACAGTAACACAGATCAGCTTAAAGAGTTTGCCGCTGTTCCCTGAAGCAAAAGCGATTTACACTTCCTTAACCTTTTCTTCTAACCAGGCCTCACGATCAACGTTTGGATTACGTTTCATTTTCCTACAGATATCTCTGACCAATAAAAGTAAGGTCTGGAACTATTTTTTCAAGGTGTACAGCTCATTCTAACTTGTCATTTCGAACAAGAAAACAGGGATTCGTCTACAGTTTGGCTTATTTTTCCAAGTTATGTACATGTGTGCAAAATTGGACTACATCAAATTTGACAACAAACTATACTAACCTGCAATAAGAAAAGTGATACCCATCTAATCCGAAAATATTTAATATGCTCTTGGCACATAGGTGAAGTTGAAAGTTTGATCATATAGTAAGTAGTTTCTGAACGCAGTTCAATTAGTAATAAATTATCGGCAAACTCAGCCGAAGTTTAATTACAAATAAACCGTTAAATACTGAAAATGAACCTGTTCAATAAGTAAACCGACACAAATGGTATGTTTGTTATTGTAAATTCTGGGAGAATATATTTGCTATGATGAACAACCATTTAAAAACTGTTATCTCACTATATGTGTCCCAGTGTTCTTCTGTTATCCATTTGTTTAGTTAAAGCAGTTTGAACTGGCGTGATTACAATATGGTGGTTAGATGTTTTACTGTGAACAAAATGCCGTGAATTCGTTCAACAAGGATTTGTAATTTCATCTTCCGTCAAACATCGTGTTACCATAACGAGTTTGAGCAATCAAGCGTGCAGTGCAATTAAAACCTCGTCTTGTGTTAACTACATTCTAGTAATTGTATGCATGATGAACAATTTAGGGAATGATTAGTTATGCTACTTACAACCGAATGCACTAGAAATTGAAATCTGAATTTTATTAATATTTAATTGTTGAAACCAGATTACCACATTCACGACAAAAAGTGGGGCTCAGAAATTTTGCAAGACGACTCACAATTTATATTTGTTGGTTAATCCTAGGGATGTTATATACTACTTACTTGTTTTGAGACAATTGGTACGTGCAAATTTTGCAGGAAAAGACCCATTTGTACACGCGTGTGAGTTCGCAATTATCAAGCGACCAGTTTCGAGAGTGATCGACCATGCGCCCTCAGCGAACACTAACATCAATCTACTAGGCGCACTAAATCTGAGACACATCAAATAAGGTGGTTTGTAAATGATCTTTCACCTAAGCTATCATTGCTTGATATGATTATGTGGATGCAATGATCCTACTACAGCGATCTACCATAACAAACGCACAGTTCAATCATTCAAAAATGTCAATTGTTTCAAAGGTGCAAACTAGTATATTGCCTTTCTATGAATTCGAGCGTCTCAGTGAAAGGCATCTGTGCTGTGAAGCATTTCAATGTTTATTTAGTTTGCTTTTAGTTCTCAGTCGTCAACAGTTGTTTGTTGATCGAATCAGTGCAGTCACTGCACACTGATGGAGTGCTCACAACTGAGTCGTTTGCCTCGGAATATTTCGTCTATGCATCCGTCAATTAAAGAAGTGCTGAAAGTCACACGGCTAACCCCTGTTTTCTATGACAAAATTAACACGATTTTGTTGTTGATACAGTGGAACTGCGATCTGATTGGTTGTTTATTTCTTTCTATAGTTATACTAACTGCTTGCCTGTCGTAAAAACCGTCGCATGCTCTGCGCCAGTTAGTTTCAGTATAACATTAACGTGACGAATAACCTACTAGTTAATAATCGCCATAGTTGTGATATATGTCTGTTCGAGCACAGTACGATATGCTTTCATGGTTACCGATTGCTATTTTCTGAAGTGACACTATATGACAATTTTCTACGATGTGTGATGCTTTAAACAAGTGCGATTATGTTTGGTGATAATTGTATCAAGCTATTGACTTTATTATGTGTTTTCTCTATTACCGTTCTTAAAATTGCCCACGAAGATCCCGCAAGTTCGTGTAGTTGAGAATGTACCTCGACCAGAACAGGTAAAAAGTAAGTGGGCTTCACAATATTGTTTGATTTCACGGACTTTCGTGAGTCATCGTCTAGTGATTTCCTTTTCTCTCTTTATTACTCTTTCCTGTGATCTAGCCTGTGAGTGTCATCCACTTAAATATCAAAATCATGTTTAACTCGATGACTACGTCCTTTTCGGTTTGCTCCTACTAGTGCTGTCATCGGTTTATAATTTTACGTTTTCCCCTAGCACATTATTGTAAACGTAGTCTTGCTAGATGGTAGGAATAGTGAACAGTTGTGAAAGATTGGTTTCAGCGAACACACCTAGACCATTCGGCTAGTGATACACGGTTGACAATTCTTCACTATACAACGTTCATCAGTTTGTATAAACATTCCGCATTCCTAGATGCACCGATATTTATTTAAATACCCGTCAATCTTTTAAAAACGTCACACTTTCGTAGGCTACTATCAGCGGTACAATTTTTTCAAAGTGTTTACCAAGTATGAGATGTCATTACAACACAATATGATAACGTTAATTATTCAATCCTGGCAGTCATTCATGCGGAGATGACCCAATTTTTAGAAGGACATTTTGTAAATGAATGGTTAATTAATAAATTGCAAATTGCCGATCGGATTCACACAGGTTTATCCATATAGTAAACCTTGGAACAGATGAGTTCTAACTAGTTTTCAATTTCATTACTTGTGGCATATCGCCAAGGTACTTTGACCTAAATTTAAATCTAACATACACACGTCATTCTTGGAAGTAAAACAAGCGGTTGTAATGAAAACGCGTCCTGAAATTGTTCCGTAGGCGTATACCGTAGTACCGCAATGTTAGAAATTTGAAACCCCTGGGAATCTTGCTGATGCATACAAAAACAATTACACTCTATTCATTGATTCAAAGCACTTGACTTTTGCAGAAAATCAAGGAACTCCTCAAATGAATTGACACCTTCAGTCATTCATTCCCCGTTAATTTACCTCACCTCCAACGTGACTGTCCACAAATGAGTAGGTGTATTTGTCGGTCATACCAGTTGAATAAAATATCATCCAGAATACTAACAATAAAACTTTCATTAAAGCTGATATGATCACTACGGGACACAGTGGAGGAAAGAAAATAAGTCAGATTTAGTATACTGGTTGCCAAATATTATCGAGAACGGTTTATTCACAAGCATATTTGTAGCAAATAATTAGACAAACCGCACGTTGCGAACAAAAAGCCCGTCTTCACTTCACCGCATTTCAAGTTCGAATGTTTCATTGAAGAGGTAACTAGTGGACTTAGCGTAGCTCAATACAAAACTTCTTTGCAGCCAAATCACATGTTCAGTTTAGTGGCGTGGCAATTTTTGCCCTTATCTGCAAGACACAACGTAACTTCCAACTAGGAGTACTATTCTCTTTGACAAGATGAATTCCCGGCCTCTTTGGGGTGCGTCTTCCGGACTGGTTAATTTAAGGCTTGACGTAGTGCTGCAAGTCTACCACCAATGCGTCCTCATTGGAATCGAACAACTATTGTTTCCACAAATTGATTTTGTGTCATCTGTCAATATGGTGGTGTGTAGCCAAAGTCGTACAAAGGTGACTTGTTGATGATCACAGAATCTTTCATTATTGTCATATGCTTTCCCCTATTTTGTACACAAAAGAATGCAATCAAAATTTAGAATCTTCTGTAAACTCGAGCATACACTCGAGTTGAACAGACTACATAATCGTTATCACTATCATAACAGGAATCCATTTTTTGAATGGTCAACTGTTACGTATCACTTTACAAGATAGCAGACAATCTGATCATTTCAGTCACGGTGATAGACTCTTCAATGCATTAGTATACCTACTGTCGCATCTGATTTATCCACGAAACATTTGTGTGTATTTTGCTCGTGGATGAAACCTTGATAATAAGACTATTTGTCACATGATATCGCCTGTTTAATCCGTGAATACAGAAAGCAAATATCTTTTTACTCAAATCACGCAATTTATTTTGAAATCCGCAAAGCATTTCACTTGTACAACATAAACGCGTACGTTGAGCCCATTCGAAATTTGCCAGGCTGCGGAATGTTTAAATATATATGTTATTTCGGGGCCGTCTCGCGTTATTATGCGAGTGAACAAGCGTATGATAAAATGCAGCATTTTAATCCATCTCTAAACTTAAAACACTGCGTTCCCTTGATCCAATTCACCAATAACGATAGAAGACA